>CAEFZP010000477.1:0-56815 GCA_903064625.1 Mallotus villosus | reverse complement strand
TGAAGAAGTTAGGACATAATAAGTATCTTTATGAATCTCAGAACTGATGCAACATAGAGTTTTCCGGGAGTCAGATGAAGGTTCAAAGCTATATTTTCTGTACAGGTGCCGTACATAGATCTATCAGAGGATAAGAGAGATGAAAGAGAAAAAGACGTTACGTTGGTGCTTTGACACTTTCACAGCTGTAGTAGCTTACATCGCAAGCAGTGTGATCCAAATCACAATGTCACATTTGTTGTTCCTATTTCGTGATCGTACTGAAACCTTCTCTTTATGTCTCCTCGTAACCAGGACCAGATGGTTCAAGAAACAGCGCCGTTTGGGAACTCAGGAATGAGCGCACACATGTACGCGATCTTGAAGATCTCAGTTGGTTGCGTTGGTTACATCATATCTGACTTGTTTAGGGTTTGAGTTTGGTGTAAATCTTGGCCGTCTCTCTCCTCTCACTTTGCTCTGCAGTGAGTTTCTTCTAAGAAGGAACAGAGCGGGGATAGAACACGTTCCCCTTGAGATAGAACATATTCCCCTTGAGATAGAACACGTTCCCCTTGAGATAGAACATATTCCCCTTGAGATAGAACACGTTCCTCTTGAGATAGAACACGTTCCCCTTGAGATAGAACACGTTCCCCTTGAGATAGAACACGTTCCCCTTGAGATAGAACACGTTCCCGTTGAGATAGAACGTGTTCCCCGGACACAACTCAGCAAGGGGCAATCTGGACATTAACATGGGGAGCGACCACGGCCACACAATGGCTCGCGTGACTGTTGTGTTTAAGAAGGACCCTGGACGAGAGGTTTAAGCACGCAGCTCACTTTATTCAAGACAAAACATAACTGACAATTTCAAACTTCCACAGCTGCATACTACGCATAAGCCTAAGGGTTACCAAAAGAACACAGATGAATTCGTCCTGACGGACATAACAGTGACATCTGAACGGATACTTAGTGCTTATGCATTCTGGCATAATAACCTGATGATATTTAGATATTTTTCCTCTCTTTAGTTAAAGGTCTATAGGGGCTTGTCATCATTTCATCACTTCATTCATCCTCTCCGTGGGCCTTAAAGAGGTCAAAGTTTTATTTTCAACCATTTTTTTACCATGAGCACAGTGAAACACAGGCCCATTCTGGCCATTCGGTTGTACATCTGTTGAATGTATCCTGTACACACCCAGCACAAAGCACATAGCAAACAACTGAAAGATCGAATAGAAGAAGGGGTTTTGCTTTAGAATGACAGCCGTAAGCTGAGGACTTTGTGTCATGTGACGTGGAGTGAATCTGAATCGTTTAACCATCCATAATGGGAGTCAGATGGCTGAGCGGTTAGGGAACCGGGATATTAATCAGAAGGTTGCCGGTTCGATTTCCGGCCGCGCAAACAACATTGTGTCCTTGGGCAAGGCACTTAACCCTACTTGCCTCGGGGGGAATGTCCCTGTACTTACTGTCTCTGGATAAGAGCGTCTGCTGAATGACTAAATGTACCCATCACGGGAGAGAGTGCTGCTTTATCTAACCCTGGATCCCCTCAGACTTCCTCCGGAGGGACATCAGGTGTGTCGTCTCCTCTCGTCCTCTTCCTCCCATGGCTACACTAATTTTCCGATCATTAAAGTGATGAAACACGTTCGCAACTTGTCCCCAAGAGCGTCACCAAAAGAACACCGTAATCAACTAAACCGCATGTTAGAAAAGACCACGAGAGATCGTATAGAGCATTGGGGGGATTCTTAGTTTAACCTCACTATTCAATTTCCTTGTTGATATCGTTGGAAAATTGAATTTGAGATGTCTGAATGTGTGATCGACTAAGATAAAGGACCGGGGACGGGATCATCATTTCCAGGTGCCAGAGTAGCATCGTGAAGTTGGCTGTTCCGTATCTACCGAATCTAGAATTGACCTTCAAAATAAATCACTCTGGAACTATGGAAACAGCAGTACTTTTTATCACAGCAACAAGCAGGGGACAGAACGATATCAGAACAATCTAGGAGACGGCTGACAAAGAGATGAGTAACCCTAACCCCTGTTGAAATAAATATCAGAACAGGAGGGACACATAACATATCTCAAATGTTTTCTCTCAGGACAGGCACCTCATGTGCCATGCAGCATTCAGAGAGAGAGAGAGAGAGAGAGAGAGAGAGAGAGAGAGAGAGAGAGAGAGAGAGAGAGAGAGAGAGGGCGCTTGTCCTGGCGTTTCTTTCAGCGATACGTGACTGCCCTCTAGTGGAGAGAGAGAGCAACCACAGCTCATTTGTGTGACTCGTGGACTGCGTGTGAATCTCAATGAAGCACAGCCACTGCAGCCAGTCCATATCCGTATCGTGGTACACTTGATTCAAAAGACAAGAAGGATTGAGACGACAACCGGAAAACGAAAAGACACGTGGAGATCTGAGGGCCCGATCATTGTACTGGCGGTTAGAAGACGTGATCGTCCAAGAAGAAAATAATTCCGCCAGGATTGTTTTTGCGACACCATAGTAACCGGCACTGTGGTTGTCACTTGACTTTTTTAAATATTCAACAACACAATATTTTTCTCTTGAACATCGACACAAAGACACAGTGCAACAAGCCAGCGGTCGTTCACCATGGATAAAGAAGTGTCTTTGAACTCAATGTTCGTTCTGACAGCTTTCCTATGATTTATTATGCTTGACCCTTAAACTGTGTATGGGTATGTGTGTGAGGGAGAGAGAGAGGGCGAGAAAGAGAGAGAGAGAGTCGTGAGAGATTGGTGTGCTGAAAGATTGCACCATTAAAAAGAGAGCAGAATTAATGAACTACCACATACTCATGCTGAACAAACAGAACAACAAGTCTGAGGGCTTGAATGAGCATTGATGACTGTATTACAGCATGACTCGACTCTATCAGAAACAAACCCCCACCCAACGTTTCCGATCCACAGGAGCTCTCTCTCTCCCCCCCCTCTCCCTCTCTCCTTCTCTTCCTCTCTCTCTCCCCCCCACCCCCCCCTCTCTCTCTCCTTCTGTTCCCCTCTCTCTCACTCTCCCTCTTAAGGATATGGGTCAGAAATGAGTGCTGCTGTGACCCTGGCGTGGTCCTGGCTGCGTTCCTCTCACCCGAGAAAAGGGGGCCTTCAGAGAACGCCGGCATTTAGAACTCAGAAGGAGGGATGCGGGGTAGTGTGGAAGGAAGGGCATGAGGAGGAGGTGGGGTGGAGAGAGGAGGAGGTGGCGCTTCGAACATACATAAGAGCTTAAGACGAGACCGCCAGCCCAACTTGGCACAAACCACACCAGATCATCTGCCATCGCAAAGACACCACACACGAGATAGCGTCCAAGACGCTTCCATCCCGACTCGAGTGGACCAATAGGAATCCTCCTTCGCGTCACCTGGTCAGGAAAGCTCCCGGGCGATATCACCCTCTTCAAGAGAGGGAGTCTCAATCCAGGGGCAGTTTCCAATGACGATCAGCACTGGCATTCCACTGAGCGACACGTCTTTTCCCTGGATGTCGGAGGTAGCCAACTTGACTCTGAGCCTCTCGGAGCAGTCGGTCCTGCAGCCCGCCTGGGACTACCTCCAGCAGAACCACCACGAGCACCTGAGGAGCCCTCTCTTCCCCGTGGTGCTCTCCGTATCCCTCTACTTCCTCCTGGTGTTCACCTACACCCTCCTGGACGTGCTGGCCCCCACCTGGCCCAGCATCAACCGCTACAAGCTCCACCCGGACAAGCTCGTCACCTGGGAGAACATCTGGAGCACGCTGGGCGTCACCACCTACAACCACCTGGTGTACATCTTCCCCGCCGCCGCCGCTCAATGGCTGTGGAGGCCGCCCACGCCCCTCCCCCGCGACGCACCCACCCTGTGGGGCTTCGTGCTGGGCATCCTGGGCTGCACGGTGGTGTTCGACTTCCAGTACTACCTCTGGCACCTCCTGCACCATCGCGTGCCCTGGCTGTACCGTACGTTCCACGCCGTCCACCACCAGTACAACCAGCCCTTCAGCCTGGTCACCCAGTATCTGTCCGGCTGGGAGCTCTTCAGCGTGGGCTTCTGGGCCACCGCAGACCCCCTCCTGCTCCAGTGCCACTGCCTCACTGCCTGGGGCTTTATGCTGTTCAACATCTGGGTGTCCACGGAGGACCACTGCGGGTATGACTTCCCCTGGGCCATGCATAAGCTTGTTCCCTTCGGGCTGTGGGGAGGCGCGCCCAAGCACGACGCCCACCACCGGAGTCCCGGCACTCACTTCGCTCCTTTCTTTGCACATTGGGACTGGCTGGGGGGGGACCAACGCCATGCCACGCCCCGCCGGGCACGTCGCCACAGCAACCACGGACGACGTGAAAAGAAAAGAAAAACGAAAGGGTGTGAGTTAGTCTCTCTTACACCTCTGCCCTCCCCCCCCCGTTTCGTACTGGTCTCTCACTGGTATTATCTCTCTCTCATCTCTCTTCCTGTCTCTCCTGTGTGTCTCCCTCTCCTCCTTTTCTTGCCTGTTTCTCTCCGTGTCAGTCTCTCGCTCTCTCGCTCTTTTGTTTCCCCCCCCCGCTCTTCTTCACCCGTTCAGTCGAAAACAAACAATGTTACTAAATGTGCGATGCCTCGCGATTGTAGGGACATTTTCACATCGTCTCCCCTCTCGAGCATCTGGAAATGTCGAAGAAGACGATACAATACCCTGTCATTCATTTAAAAATATATTTTTATAACTTACTAACTTCCTGTCAGTTTCTTTGGATTGATGGGTGACGTCCTGAGGTCAAACGTCCGTGTACAGTTATGTTGTCTGAAAGTGTCTTAAAACAAAAACAAATAACACCTCTAAATGTGATTGTGACTCAATAACATTTTATTGAAAGATTCCAATTGTTTATTTTTCACTACTTGTCAATAAAAACAATGTGCAGAAAGTACATACAGTGTAGATGATGTGTTGTGTGTATTATACACATTCACACGTAACTGACACGCTGTAGGTATTGCAAGTGTGCAGAGAATCTCTCTGTCTTCCTCTGTCTCACCCTCTTCTTTCTCTCCTACACACACACGCACACACACACACACACGCACACACGCGCACACACGCACACACGCACACACACACACACACACACACACACACACACACACACACACGCACACACACACACACACACACACACACACACACACACAAAGAGGTACGATCCGAAGACCAAAGATCCGAGAACATGAATGATGTCTTTTAGCCGAGCCCCACAGTGAAGCGTGGGGCCAATACTAATTTAGCAGCCCCCCCTTTCAGGCACAGTCGACGCTCCTATTGGCCGGGATCGCAACGCCAGCACTCCTGACCACAAAGCACCTTTGTGATCCGTCGTCTTCGTCTGCTGTCGAGACCAAACTGAAAGCAAGGTATTATCCTTCGCATCCGTCAAAAGCAGGCTTGTTATCGTAGTAAAGGAGACCTCCGAACAGCAAAAGGGAGCTGGACTCAGGGGGGAATCTAGGTCATGGTTCAAGTTAGGTCGGTCTGGTTGAAGTCAACATGTCCAAGAGAATACATTTCTCATGGGGGGGTAGCAATACTAAGAACCAGGGAGGCAAAAGCGTATCCTGGGGTATGGGTTTGATCACACCACTCAGGCTAAAGGGTGATGATCAGGATCAGTCAAAGGTGCAGTGGTGCATGAGTGGGGCTAACCCCTGTAAAAGACTGGGCTACGATCAAGGTCCTGAGCCCTGGACCACCACATCCTGCGTGCTGTCCCGAGTGGGACGCAGGAGGGCCGCATACTTACCGCCCACCCAAACAGACTGCTTGTTAACACCGCAAGGTTACCACAGCCTGCCCGGAGAGGGCCTGAAGAACCACTTACCTAGACAGACTGCTTGTGATCACAGCCTGCCCAGAGTGGGTCAAAAGCCTCCCACCCACTTAGACAAGCTGCCCCTGTCACAGCTTTCCCAGAGAGGGCTGAGGAGGGTGCTGGCGGAAGGGAGGCAAGATTCTAAATCTTGGAACACCCTACAAGCTTCTACCAGCGGCTACGGCCTAGGTTTGTCGGCGGGTGAGTCCTGGGAATATGTCCCATTGTGCTAAACCACTGGACCCACCAATCTTCTACCAACGCTAACTATACATCAGCAAAGAAGCATACTCACCAAAGCCATGGAAAACCCGGTCTAGCTCCGTTGTCAGGAGTCTGCTGAGGGATCCGGATGAGGTCCTGAATCTTTTCAGGGAGAGCCCATCAACTGAGGTAGCAAATCTTTCAACGGTGAGAGCGGCAAGCGGCATCGGCGGTGGGTAGGGAGACCCCATCAACTGAAGTAGCAAATCTTTCAACGGTGAGAGCAGCAGAAAAGCGGCGGAAAAAAGGAAAAAAAGAAAAAAAACTGTCAGCCCCAAAGGATCATGGGAACTCAAAATAATTGAGAAACCAAAGGTAGGAATGGTAGCCCCGAAGAGGGGTATCGGCCTGAGTATTAGTGTCGATTAAATTGGTTGACTGGCACTAAAGGTGTCACGGCCACTCCCCAGAAATGAAGAGAGATCCAGGGCCTCCCCCCCAGAGAGATGGGGAGAGGCCCCTGTGAAACTTAATGGGTCCCCTGACCTGTCAATCCGAGGGACATGACAGTGTAAGGCGGAAACAGGCCCTCAAGGTGTCAGGGCCTCCCCCCAAAATAATGTCCCCTAGTGGGTTTTATGAAGAGAAATTAACTAATTTAGATTTAAAATATGATTTTTTTTATTTATTTTTTAATTTGGGGGGGGCTAATGAAACTTTTGGGGGGGGCTCCAGCCCTTGGTGTGCCCTCCTGGCAGCATCTCGAGTCTTCGGAAATAGATGCAGTTCAACACACTGTCCACTAGGTGTCACCCTACACGTTCTATGATGAGAGTACCACTTGGTCAAAGAAGAGACACAGACTCACAATTATTTTGAAGGAACACTCCCATAACACACACACACACACATACATACACAAAAGCACACACACATCGTTATAACCGAAAAACATTAAGTGATTTTAACTCCAGACCCATATAGTCTTATTTTCAGGTTCTGTTCACTTCAAATTGATCAAACTCGACATGTGATGTCGTTAAGACAGCGATACTCTCTCTCTCTCTCTCTTCATTGCCTCGCTCGTTTTCTAAATCTCTGTCTTGGACTGAAAGGCAGATTCTATTTAGTTAAAGCTCAAACCTCGACCCAGTGCTTTATGGGGTTGTTATTGCCAAGGTGAGCGCACCTGTAGAACTGGTTTAGCATGTCCTGACAATGCGGGAGAGGTGCAACAGGTCCCATATATAGCCTCACTGGCCTGCACTGACGAAATGTAGAAACGACAACAGTGAGTCAGAACTTCTCAGTATCTCACAGGATGCTTGTGTCTGTCTCAGGGACGGTTATTTCTGTCCCCGGTTGGGGTGTGTCCGCGGCTATTTACTATCTTACATTTAGGCTACGTGTGTTCGTTAAGACACTTTTATCCAAAGCGACTTCCAAGAGAGAGCTTGTACGAAAAGTGCATAGGTCAATGATCATAAACAACGAGATTAGCCCCAAACATGGCGGGTATAGCCAAAACATGAAGCATACAATGTAAAAGAGCAAATATGTGCCAATGACTAGAACCAGAAGAGCATGTAGTTAAACAAATCGTACTCTCTTACCGACCTCTCTCTTCCTCTTTATCTGGTCTAACAATCTCATCGAAACCACAGTCACAGATCACAGTCCAGACAATAAAATGCAAAACATGCAAACATTTCCCTTGATGACTTGCCAAAGTAGTAATAAAAAAAGTAATATAAAATAATAAAAGTAATCATTTGACAATTACATAATACTGTTTTTGTTAGAACATTAAGACAGCTATATACAGTCGTATGCAAAAGTTTGGGCACCCCTGATAATCTCCATTACTTTCATCTATAAAATGTTGGGCGTTTGGATGAGGAACGTCTTTGTCATATATATACACATACGTCATGGACAGTGATATTTTAGCCGTGAAATAAGGTTTATTTGATAAACAGAAAATATGCCATACGCATCATAAGAGAATTAGACACTTGCATAAATTTGGGCACCCCAACAGAAAAATCACATTTATATTTAGTAGAGCCTCCTTTTGCAAAAATAACAGCTTCTAGACGCTTTTTATATCCTCTGATGAGTGTCTGGATTCTGGATTGAGGTAATTTGGACCATTCTTCCTTACAATACATCTCCAGTTCAGTAAGGTTTGATGGGTGCCTAGCGTGGACAGCCCGCTTCAAGTCACCCCATAGATTTTCAATTATATTCAAGTCTGGGGACTGGGATGGCCATTCCAAAACATTGTAGTTGTTCCTCTGCATAAATGCCTTAGTGGATTTGGAGCAATGTTTCGGGTCGTTGTCCTGCTGGAACACCCAACTGCGCCGTAACTTCAGCTTTGTTACAGATTCTTGAACATTATTGTCCAGAATTTGCTGGTACTGAGTTGAATCCATACGACCTTCAACTTTAACTAGATTCCCAGTTCCTGCACTAGCCACACAGCCCCACAGCATGACGGACCCCCCACCAAATTTTACTGTGGGCAGCAAGTGTTTTTCTAGGAATGCTGTGTTCTTTTGCCTCCATGCGTAACGCCTCTTGTTGTGACCGAATAACTCCATCTTTGTCTCATCAGTCCACAGCACTTTGTTCCAAAATGAGCCTGGCTTGTTCAAATGTAGTTTGGCAAACCTCAAGCAAGCCTTTTTGTGGCGCGTGTGCAGAAAAGGCTTCTTCCGCATCACTCTCCCATACAGCTGTTCTCTGTGCAATGTGCGCTGAATGGTCGAGCAATGCACAGTGACACCATCTGCAGCATGATGACCTTGCAGCTCTTTGGAGGTGGTCTGAGGGTTGTCCTTGACCATTCTGACCATTCTTCGCCTTTGCCTCTTTGTTATTTTTCCTGGCCTGCCACTTCTGGCCTTAACAAGAACTGTGCCTGTTGCCTTCCATTTCCTAATGACATTCCTCACAGTGGAAACTGATAGCTGAAACCTCCGGGATAACTTTTTGTAGCCTTCCCCTAAACCATACTGCTGAACAATCTTTGTTTTTAGATCATTTGATAGCTGTTTTGATGCCCCCATTTTGCCACTGTTCAGAGGAGAATCAAAGAGAAGCAAAACTTGCAATTGGCTAACTTAAATACCCTTTCTAATGATTGAATGCACCTTTTTATGTAATTGAAGGCTTAACGAGTTAATCAGACTAATTCTGTGTTGCAGTTAATCAGCATTTAGTAGGCAGAGGTATTCAAATCAAATAAATGATAAGGGTGCCCAAACTTTTGCACAGCCTTTTTTTCACATTTGATTTAATTTCACACAACTAAATACTGCTACACCAAATATCTTTGTCTGGAAAACACCCCAGCACTCAGTGTTAACTAGAAAAGTAATATTACAATATTATATTGATCTTTTTTGGTGAAGACAGGAAATTATCATGCAGCCTCAGAGGGGTGCCTAAACTTTTGCATACGACTGTATATATATGCTATATATGCTATATATGCTATATATATATATATATAGCAACTCCTTCAAACAACCCCCACAATGATGTCTCTACTCATAAATCTTTGTGAAGTGCCTGTGTGGTGTCAGGAATGTGAAGGGGGGGCTGTGTCAGTGTGTTCCGCCTCTAAGGGGACAGGTCACAGCTCAGGGACAGGTAAAAGGCAGGTATTTTAATTCTAGTTCCTATGACAACAGCAGGTAGCCATCTATCACCTAGGAGCAGACCAAAGCAGACAATCTCTTCTGCGTCATGTGAGGCGACAAGATCATGGTTTTACGTGTCAGTATTTTCTGGGAATGTGGATATTTTTCTGAAAACACACACCCACATCCACAGTGTGTGTGTGTGTGTGTGTGTGTATGTGTGTGTGTGAAAAGGAGGAGACTTCACTTCTGCCAAATTGTCAGATGAGAACAATAGACACAGAGAACTTTCTAAGGACAACTGGGGATTGTTTTCCAGGCGACCCCCTTATCTACAGGTTAAAGACTGGATCCTCTTACCCCCTCCAGCCTAAGAATCACCCTGCCCCCATCCTTTCGTCCATTGTCAATCTTTAACCTACACACAACTAAGATATTGACACAGTGTAAAGACTATAGCCCACTGTTTGGCACAACAGGAAATGTAGAAATGTATGACCTCAAAAGGACAGGGTTTTACATAAACATTTTTTGTAGTAGTATAAACTCATTCCTTTTCTGTAGTAGAATGAGGTTATAGTATAAGGAAGGTAGGCTGAATATTTAAATATAAAGGATTCTAGGGAGTAGGAGATCATACACAAACACTTCTACCTCTATGGAAAAACGTTATCCTGTGACACACTTGTCTGGTGTTATCACAGCCCTCAGGACATGCCCGCTTCAGTTTCTGCTCCTTAGAACTAGCAAGGAGACACAAGACATGTCCTGTCCTGCTAGAAGGTATTCACCAGCTCTCCTCTGCAGACACAGCGAGCAAGACGTCTCCGATGGGAAAAGAGAGAGAGCCTCGGTTCTCTCGTTCCCTCTGACATCATCCTAGACGCTCCACAGGTAAGGCAGCTGTGTTCTCGTGGAATGGAACAGATGTTTAGAGGAGCCATTTTGTGTCAAGCTGAAAGTATGCCGGACACATTCCAGAAATACCAGACATCTTGTATTTCCACATCAGTGGAGGAGTACAATGGGGAACGTCGATGAATATTCACGTCACATGATCGACCTGAAACCATGAGGTGGCGGTGAGTCATCGACGGAAGGTCACGAGTCAAAACTGAGAGAGTATCGATTTAAAAAAAGATAACATGTTTATTTAAGTTCCTCCTAAAAAGTATTAGATACATTTCGTTGCATTCGAAAAGAATCACAGTTTGAAAAGAACATCGACACTCGTACTGATACTGCAGTCAAAGCTGTGGGCATGGATAACTGCAGTCCCTGCCAACTGTCATTAAACAAAGTAAAGCAACTCATTTAGACCAGTTTTTCTTTGAATTTTGAGGACTGAATTCAGTTCCACTGACTCCTTACTCTTAAAGGCCATCATCAGGCCATCATCACATTCATATTAAGTGTTTGGTATTTTACTGCCCAGTGCTTAAATATTTGAACTTGACCTCTGGAAATTTGGAACATTTCCACCGTTCAAGTCACATTACTGGGCTGCGTCAGTCAATCTCAGCTGCTGGTGATGAAAGAACTGACAAAATGGTTCCCTAGAAACACGCTAACTGACATTTGTCTTCCTCACATCACAATTACACCAGAAAACAGCCACATGTCATGAAGACAAAGGTAACTTTCTAGTCTTCAGGCAGCTCACAGTGGTCACAGTTCAGTTTAAAAAGTGGCCAACTAAAAACTAAAACTCTGTTGCATTACAAGTTGGTAACATAATCCCTGTGTGTACGTTAAATGGCGTCAGTGACATGCGACCCGCTTAAGACCGCGGAGGTCATCCACCACGCGGGTACACGTCCCCCATCACCATCCAAAGAGCCGCTTCTCCTTCCAACGACCCAAAGGCCCTCACCCGTCCCAGCTCTCGGAGACGCTTCTCCCCCCTCCCCCCGTGTCCTCAGGTCCTCCTCCGACCTCCATCAGCAGGTGCTGCTCTGCGTGGTCTCGGACACGTAGCGCTTGCTCTTCTTGGAGTACTTCATGGAGTTGAAGGACGCCGTCATCCTCTCCACCGTCCTCTGGCTCCTGCATTGCAGCGTGTGCTTCACGTGCTCCCGGAACTCCTCCGACACGTAGTAGTAGATGAACGGGTCCAGGCAGCTGTTGAGGCTGGCCAGGCACAGGGTGGTGATGTAGAAGGCGTAGCCGTTGTCCAACACGCCGTCCTTCAGCAGGGAGTAGTGCACCACCAGCATGATGTTACTGGGGATGAAACACACCAGGAAGGTGACGAGCACCGTCACGATCAGCACCACGGCCCGCTGGCGCTTCTTGCCGCTGCTGCTGCCGTCGTCGTCCATGGAGGCGGCGAGGACGCGGAGGAGGAGGACGTAGGCCACCACGATGATCAGGCAGGGGACCAGGAAAGCCAGGACGGCCATCAGGATGAAGTAGTAGAAGGGGTACTTGACGTCCTGGAAGGCGTTGTCTAGGTCGTGGATGACGTTGACGTCGTGGCACGTGGTGATGTTGGGGTCTTTGAGTTTGACCGTGTGGTCGTAGAGGTAGAGGGGGGTGGTGGTGAGCCAGACGAAAGCCCAGATCGTCACGGAGACGGCCACGGCGATGGTGCTGTTCTTCCTCTGGTGGGACATGGGGTGAGCCACGCCCCAGTATCTCTGCACGCTGAGGCAGGCGATGAAGAGGATGGAGCAGTACATGTTGCCGTAGAAGAAGCCGATCAGGACCTTGCACAGACCCTCGCCGTAGATCCAGTCGTTGCCGTTGATGTGGTACGCGATCTTCAGCGGAGTCCAGATGACGAAGAGGACGTCAGACAGGGCCAGGTTGGCCATGTAGATGGCGGCCGGGTGCTTCACCTTGGTCCGGAAGAGGAAGACCCAGAGAGCCATGAGGTTGGCGGGCAGGCCCACGACAAACACCACGATATAGACGATGGGGAGGAAGACGGTGGTCAAGCCGCTCCTGAGGGCGTCGGCCGTCGCCTTGTCCACTTGAACGAGATCGGAATCGTCCGGGTCCACAACAGCGATAAATCCTCTTCCTTCATGGGGCAAGAGATCGGAAAGACACGTTATTGATAGTTCGTGGCGTAAATTCAATGGCAGAAAAATCCCTTCTACCTTGTGCTGTAGCACTGCTTATAGTAAATCTAAATGTTTTTAAAAGTAGCCCCCATCACGTAGGCCTACCATAATATAGAAAACGTACGCAACACATGACACGTTTTCTAGACACGTTAATCTATGCTGCGATCATATTATGGCTGAAGCCACCAGAAGAAGCCACCGGAAACTTAAGAGTTGAGGACGATTTAAGGTCAAAATCGCTCTCCTGAGACTGTCTGTCCTGGGTGAATAAGTAGCAGAGTAGACGATGCAAGCTCAACTTAGATTAACATAATTGGTATCGGGTCTGCGATAGACTTACCTTGAATAGCATTTGTTGAACTTGTTGAACACAGAAAAGCGATTAATAACAAGAACGAAAGTTTCCGCGTTGATGCCATGGTCCTGGACTTTGAACCGTGTTAACAGCAGAAAATGTCCTATTTATCCTTTGGTCCGGGAGCTTAAAACCTCTTCGACTTTCGATACCCGCTTCTTCTAAACAGAGAATGACACACCCTGACAACAACGAAAGGCAAATGTACGGAATCAGGTTACCTGTAGTTCTACGTCATTACCGACGCGCTTTCGCTCTCGCTTCCTCTATCTCCACACACACACAGGTGTTGTAATAGGTGAATCTCTATCTCGTTACGCAATGACGAAGAATGTAACTTAAAACAGCCAAATTAGTTGCCATGATAGGGTTTTGTCAAAATTGTCTTAGTGGTTAAAGACAAGTAGACCTATAACCTGCCAGAAATTGTCTGGATAAGCAAATATGAATGTGGCGAACCACATAACCTATGATGTGAGGAATGAATCTCCCCCTTATCCGCTGTAAAGTACGTGTTCAGCAGTTCTTTCGTTAGTGGGAACTTAAAATGAGGAATCGGAATCAAATAGCAACACGCTGACTTTTTCAAACGCCTACATGTTCAAACGCCACATCCAGTCAATTGTGCACACCATAAAAATCTATCTTTCATTCTTTTGAACAAATTGCAAATGTTTTGGTACATTCATGTAGGCTATCGATTATGTACAAGTGTCTGGTGTTTCCTACATTATCAATTTCTCATGTAGCCTAATGTTGATCCAAATATATTGGTTCCCTGTTGAAAAGCCACCCCTCAAAACATGTTCCTTAAATAAGTCATTAAATGCAATATGGTTGAACTTTACAACTTTTACCCAGTTTTCTAATATAAAGGATGATTCGAGAAATGTACCAAAACAACTGAGAAACTGTAAAACAGAGCCCAAGAAGTTAAAAAAATGTATACATTTATTTTTAAATAAAAACAATCTTCACATATTCATGTTAGAAACAATATACACAAACAGCCAACAATACACTGGTACAATATAAACATGTTGTGCATTCACAAACTTTTGCATAGTTAATGGTAAGATAACTCAGTGCTAAGCCATTTAAACTTGATGAATATCAAGTGCCCCTTCCCAGTGTTGAGAGAATAGTACAAAGATATTCAGAGGTCAGATTACATTAAAATAAGTCCATAACGAGACCCACATCCTTTTCCAAGTCATACAAAGTTCAACTACATTTGACAGCATCCTAAAAATGTCAGTATTCAGTATCCCTAAACTGTCCTTATACGAACGCCCAGAGTGCAAATTACGCAATGACAAAGGGGGGGGGGTCAGCTTCTTCTCCAGGGTGTGTATCGACCCCCCCCGACCTGTTGTTTTACGTCTTAATTAGGGGGGCCAGACCCCCCCCACACCCCCCTGTAATTCGCACCCTGCCCATCCCTCCCCCGCCCCCTCAGCAGGAGCTGCTCTGGGTGGTCCCCGTGCTGGAAGTATAGGCGCTGCTCTTCTTGGAATACTTCAGGGCGCTGAACGAGACCCTCATCCTCTCCACCGTCCTCTGGCTCCTGCACTTCAGCGTGTTCTTCACGTGCTCCCGGAACTCCTCCGAGATGAAGTAGTAAACGAAGGGGTCCACGCAGCTGTTGAGGCTGGCCAGGCACAGGGTGGTGATGTAGAAGCCGTAGCCGTTGTTCATTCTTCCGGCCAGCAGGAGGGAGTAGTGCACCACCAGCATGATGTTACTGGGGGTGAAGCACACCAGGAACATGACCAGCACTGTGATGATCAGGACCACGGCCTTGTGGCGCTTCTTGCTGATGGTGGCGTCCGTCGTGGAGTTCTTTAGCGACCTGAGCATGAGGACGTAGGCCACGACGCACACGATCATAGGGACTACAAATCCTAGAATTCCCATGGTCAGGAAGTAACCCGCAGCTATGTACACCTGGCTGGGTTTAGTGATGTCATGACAGGTGACTATGTTCAAGTTTGTGGCCAAGACTGTTTGGTCATAGAGGTAGAGGGGAGTAGAGACCACCCAGACCACAATCCAAACTGTGACGGAGACTGCAATGGCTACACGGTTGTCCCTCCTATTTTGGGACAGAGGGTGAACTATAGCCCAGTAGCGCTGGACGCTAATACAAGCGATAAAAACAATGGAACAGTACATGTTTCCATAGAAGAAACCCCGTCACGACCTTGCACATAGCTTCTCCAAAAATCCAGTTGTTGCCGTTGATGTGGTACGCGATCTTTAGGGGAGTCCAGATAACGAACAGCAGGTCAGACATGGCCAGGTTGGCCATGTAGATGGACGCTGGGTGCTTCTTCTTGGTCCTGAAGAGGAAGACCCAGATAGCGACGAGGTTGGTGGGCAGGCCCACGACAAACACAAAGATGTAAACGATCGGGAGAAAGATGGTGGTAAGACGACTCTGTAGAATCTGGAAACCTGTGGCGCTCACCTCAACCCCCTTGGGGGTTTCTTCACCACTGAAGCCTCTGCCGTCTGCATGTTCTGAGTCATAGAAGGAAGGACAGATAATTAGTAGCTATACGGAATCTGTTTAGAAAAAACGACTTGTCATTGTAAATTTGCGGAATCGAAATGAGCTACTTCTTTAAATCTACACCTCAAGAAAGATCAGTAAAACAAAGGAAATTGATGATGTGAGGTGAGAAGTGAAAAATACAATAATGACAGTTGAATGTTATGTGTAGCCTAGTTGCGTACACAGTGATTTTCTTCTCAGCTCGTTCAGTTGAGAATATATCTTACCATTCGAAAGACAGACCTGTGCGCAGGCCAGCGTCAGTACCACGGTAACCCAAAAAGTGCCCGAAATTCATGTTTTAGCCTAATGGAAGCGATTCACAGTAACCCAGTAGTCCGACACAGGTGTAGCGTATGCCGATGAAACGCGCCTTCGCCGCCTTAAGTTTCTTCTACCCGAAACCACGCCCTGGTAAATGCAGGTATGGCAACCTGAACGAGATCACATGCTCACGTGACAATGAGCAGTTTGGCTTTTTCCATGGTTGTCTATCAAAGGGATTCATATTAAAGTGATGTTTCTTGTATTTTTGGAATGGTAGTCTATTCTAATTGAACATATTGTATTTTAAATAATAATTCATGATTATAAATCATTTCTAAATAAACCTTCACTCTCCATGAATCAATGTTTCATCTTGCAACAGAACACAGCTCAAAGGTTTATGGGGAACTGCTCATTGCTCTCTAAGCACACAGAGTCAACATTCTTTTCTGGTTTGCTCTTCTCATAGGTCAATGATTGGAGGCATGAAACCAGTCGCTCCAACTATGTTTGTGTTTGCAACAAGAAAATAAAGTGGTTGAGGGTGTGTTTGTGTGAGACAGAAATAAAGAGGGGGAGGGGGGGGGCAGAGAAACTGAAATTAATTCGACAAAGACGTACTCCAAATATGTTTTATTTATTTGGCTTTAAGATGTTCAGTGACGGTAGCCATGGAGATATTAGAGCACAGCTCTAGAAACTGACCTATACAAAAAACATGATCTTAGATTAGCTGGATATGTAGCGCCACCTGCAGGAACCTGCAGGAACTACACCTGAACAGCACCAAGACGGTTTTGACTCTTGTAATCCAGCAGAGGGCAGCCTAACGCAAGTGAAGGACTGTGCAATTATGTGACTTCCGTTAGGTTACAGTGCAAGGCATTAATGCAGGCGATTTATACGTTTAACAATATGCAACAATATACAAACATTGGTATGAATCAGCAGTAATAGAGTATCTTATAAGAGTCAACACAAAGCTAAATTAATTCAAAGAACATACATGAAGATTGGCTGTGTAAAGATCAATGAAGCTTAATGTTCAGTGTTGGCTTTAAGAGCTGTGTAGGTCATACAAAAATATAAGGGAAAGCCTTATCTCTTCTTCATTTTTCAACCACATATTCATTTTTTACTTGTTAAAAATGGGTCTGTAAAAAAAACATTTTTCTCCAGTTATCGAACCTGTGTTTCCTTGATCTGGTTGACAGTGGAAGTTCACAATTCTCTTCTTCATTTTGGGAGTTGGGTACACACGTGTGTGCCAGACAGTCAGTAAGCCAGTCAGCCAATCAGAAGTGTCTCCCTCTCACACCAGTAACTTCTGGCACTGGCTGCTGTGACTCTCTCGGAATGCGTTCACCTTGGTGATCCGGGTGGAGGTTCCGGAGCTGGTTCTAGTGCTGGAGCTTCTCGATCCAGAGTACAGACCCTTGCCCCCCTTCGGACCACCCCGACAACAGAGCACGCTGGCCAGGTGTCTCTGGCACTGCGACGAGCCGTAGTAGTACACCAGGGGATCCAGACAGCAGCTCAGACTCCCCACACACACAGACACCAGGTAGGCTCCGTACAGGCCCGTCGGCCCCCCCGGCCCTGCCCCCTTCGGCGAACCGCAGGAAATGAGCCACGAGCAGGGAGTTGGTGGGGGTGAAACAGACCACGAACACCACCACCACGGCCGCCGCCATCACCACGGCCCGGGCCTTCCTCCGCGAGCGACCCACGACCCCGAGCGGGACCACGCTGAGCGCCCAGATGACCCGCGCGTAGCACACGGAGGTCACGAGGAGAGGCACGAAAGAAGAGGAGGCAGGAGAAGGCGGGGAAGAAGTACACGTAGCGGCCCTGGAGGTCCTCGTCCAGGACGTCGTGGCAGGTGGTGAGGCCCAGCTGCTCGTGGTACAAGTCCTGCCGGGAGACGAGGAGAGGCAGGGAGCCGCCCACAGCCAGGAGCCACATGGCGGCGCAGGCCAGCACCGCGTTCCTGGGGCTCCTCCAGGAGAGAGACTGTATGGGGTAGACCACAGCCAGCAGCCGGTCCACGCTGATCGAGGCGATGAGGAGGACCGAGCAGTACATGTTGCAGTAGAAGGCGGCCGTGACGAGGCTGCACGTCCACGGGCCGAACGTCCAGTCGTTGCCGCCGAAGTGGTAGGACATCTTGAAGGGCAGCAGGAGGGCGAAGAGGAGGTCGGCGCACGCCAGGTTCAACATGTAAATCACCGCCGGTTTCATGGGACGGATCTTTCGGGCGAAGGTAACCACGGCGACGGCGTTGAGCGGCACGCTGACGATGAAGACGAGGGCGTAGACCGACGGGATGAAGATGGTGGACACCCAGCCGCGCAGGAAGCTTTGCACCTCCTCCGACAGGTAGTACCTGCGCGTCACCTGGTTCCGAGGTGCAAGTCTGGATCTGTTATTGGGTCCAGTTATTGATTTGTTAGCGCTCTGCTCCGAGGTGTTGACTAATATGTCGTCTAGTTCTGTTAGATCCAACGGCTCATCTGTGACGAAGTCGTTCCATCTGGTAAACGACCTCCCGATGGAACTCCCTGGAGAGAAATCAACAGTGTGGCAGTAAGTCGCAGTTTTAGTCGGTAAAGGAATGGATGTGAACCTTTTCAACGTGACTTTGTGTCCAATCGTGAAGTCATATGGTAAATTCAAACAATCATTTTTAATTTAAAAAAAAAGTATGATATGAAACATTATTCTAAATGCATATTCTTGTCTGCTCACATTTTCCGTTGAAGTAGATACACTTTCACTAAACAAATATTGTTTGTTAGAGTTATATACATGCTCTTGGGTATACCGCACACAAACTTCAAATAACACGAACATTACACATGTGAGAAATAATTAAATTCCATCGAACTTACCGTTAGAAACCGCAGCCGTGGCAACGTTTCCAACCAACAAAACAATAAATAGTTTGAGATACATGGTGAAATGTTCTAGGCTGAAGAAAAAAAACCTCCGCAAATATAAGAGAAGGTGTTTGCGGTCGATGTTGTCCAGAGTGCCAGCACTTGCTGTCTGGTCCGATGTTCGAGTTGGTCACCTCCCCCCGGTTCTGACGCGACGGAGCCCACATTCCATTCTTCTGATGTCATCACACAAACAATTTGTGTTGGTTTAACGACTTTCTATTTAGTTTATAATAACGCATTGGTTATTCAACATTAGACATGCTTACATTAAAAGTAAGGTTTTAAATTTGATTTTCTTATTTTCTGAATGATGCTTGAAAGAGATATAGCCTACAGAACAGATAAGATGTTTATTTCTGTCAGACCAGAAACAGGAACCATCTGTGCTCATCTGCACAGGACTACAAAATGCAAAGATGGATCTCAGATGTGTCACAATCTAATTTCCTGAAGAATTCAGTCTCTCGAAATATCTCCTCTCAACTGTAAGCTGTTAGAAACTAGTAGAGCATTTGACCTTCTAACTAACTAGCCTAATGAAGCTCTTTCCACAGTCTATGACGTAGTCAGCTATACTCACTCCAACGGTGGAACTTTTTGGTTGAAAAGATTAGTTCCTAAGAATATGAGTAAGACTATTATTAATATTAGATATTAGAAATGCAAGAATCTGATTTGATTGGATGCTCAGCTAGTGGAGAAGACCTGTGTTTCCACAGCTGAACCCCTGGTACTCTAATTATGCTAATTTACAAGACTATCTCTGCACAAAATGCAGAACTTCCCAGAAAATACTCTGATTGGGATCTGTTGGGCAGGATGTATACGAAACGAACAGGAAGACATTTTGGTTTACTTGTTATGCTTGACAATTACATCGGTTGGTCCACAATGAAACGAACAGCCTTCCTTATAGATTTCACCTAAAAAAACAAACCTTATTTAGATGTGACTCTGAATCCAATGTGTGTTTGGTAGATCAACAGAATTCTTGTACAGATGTTGACCTTGCTCGCCACTTAAAAACCCTTCTGTTTTCCTGTCTATTTTCAGGGACAGTTTTCCCTGGGAAAGTAAATTGGCTGTAGAAAAAAAACCAACCTCTTCTCGTTGTTTCGACAGCTGAAGCGAAGAACAAATTGTCCACATTCCATTTGACCACTGAATATTAAGCTGTAAAACAATGTGACTGAGAGGTAGCTAAGATAACGCCACCTCTGATTGAACGCCTACAGTGGACCGACCACAGAGGTCTCACATTGACCCTGTGCAACACAACTCAGATAGTAACTACACAACACAGGCCCAATAAGAACAGCTATGACAAGCTATAAATCTATTGAGATTTCTAGTCTGTAATTGAAATGTGGGTTGAGTTTATACGAGGAAATACTAGTTTCGTTCTCCAGAATAACAGCATATTGATTAAGCTCAACAGACAGCCTTAGCCGGTCTTCCAACACTAAACACATTCCATTGTTCATTACCCCAAGTCGATCATTAACCTAAATGATCTTACTGTACCGGTAGATCGCTTTATTTGGAATTGGGCATACACCAAGCTGACACAGATATTTCTTATGACGCTAGTGTAGATGCATAACAACCATTATCTTGCCCTTGCAAATATCTCAGTGTACCAAGATTGTGTGAAATAAACACAACAGTGTTCGACGTTGTGACCCTGGATATTCTCAACAGTTATGGAGGAGGACAGTGAGGGAGGGAGGGAGGGAGGGAGGGATGGATGGGATGCAGGCTGGCTGGCAGGCAGGGAGGGAGGCAGGGAGAGAGGGAGGGAGGGAGGGAGGGAGGGAGGGAGGGAGGGAGGGAGGGAGGGAGGGAGGGAGGGAGGGAGGGCGGGAGGCAGGCAGGCTGGCAGGCAGGGAGGCAGGCAGGGAGAGAGGGAGGGAGGGAGGATTATGTGGGCTAGCTCTTTCCTGGAGATCACATGGTGTCATGTTATTCACACAATGAATATTAACAAGAGCCTTGTGTGTGTGTGTGTGTTTAATAAAAGAGAGTGAGGGGGAGAGTGAGGGGAGACGAGGGGAATCCTGGGGTGAGTGTGACTCATTCCTCCTGGGACAGCAGCTCAGACACTCAGCCAGACAGTCCCACAGATTAAAGTCACATTTCTATTTCCTCAGACTTCAGTTTCAGTCCCCAGACATTTTGGTTCTCCCCCTCACTCGCACTCCAATGAATTCTCTCCTGTTTCGTGTGCTTGCCCCGGCACAGTGTTTGCTCTATGACCACCTCTCCAGAACACCTGATCGCTGTCGTTGGTCGGCTCTGCGATACTTCACAACGTATTCCTCTCTCGTGGCCTATCCTCTATACAAGAGTTTCCGTCGTTTGTTTTGTGTCGCTTTGATCCTTGCCTGCGCTAGATGCAACCAAACGTAAAAACACAGCCAGTCCTGCGGCTCCCTCTCTGGTAGCCAGCTGGATGTTTCCTGAGTCAACATCAGATCCTTTCACACCCTGCGGAGGAGGAGGAGGAGGCCGGACCCAGAGGACGAGGGGTCTGACACAGGCATGAGCTCGCTGGGCAGGGCAGGGCAGGGCAGGGTCCAGGGCAGGGCAGGGTGTAGGGCAGGGTCCAGGGCAGGGTCTGGGGCAGGGCAGGGTGTAGGGCAGGGCAGGGTTGTGAGGGCAGGGTCCAGGGCAGGGCAGGGTCCAGGGCAGGGCAGGGTCCAGGGCAGGGCAGGGTCGGGGCAGGGCAGGGTAGGGCAGGGCAGGGTCCAGGGCAGGGCAGGGTGTAGGGCAGGGTCCAGGGCAGGGCAGGGTCTAGGGCAGGGCAGGGTGTAGGGCAGGGCAGGGTCCAGGGCAGGGCAGGGTGTAGGGCAGGGTCCAGGGCAGGGCAGGGTGTAGGGCAGGGTCCAGGGCAGGGCAGGGTGTAGGGCAGGGTCCAGGGCAGGGCAGGGTGTAGGGCAGGGTCAGGGCAGGGCAGGGTCAGGGCAGGGCAGGGTAGGGCTAGGGCAGGGTAAAGGGCAGGGCAGGGTCTAGGACTGGGCTCCACTCCAGACCGCATCTGTCCTCTCCTGTGTTCTTCTACTCTTCACCTCTGTGCTGAGGCTGTTTCAGAGGCTGAGCCGTGGAGGGGTGGGCGGAGAGGGTTCTGGAACGAACACCCTGGCAGTTCCAAGTCTGTTTATGTAACTGGGTGCGGTACACCGTTTAGAAAATGTTCCCACTGCCGACAGAGGAAAGCGTCAGAAAAGGATCTGACGGTAAAAAAAACACTCTTGATATTGAATCATGAAGACCTAAGATAAACTGTGAATCCTTGATTGTACGGATACAGGCATAGAGGAAAAACCGACATCAATGTAATTGACATGAAACAGTTGGGAGGTTGAATTCTTTAGAACAAACAGGTGCAACAACGCCCTCTTCTGGGGACATGTGATAGAACACGTTAGGCACCGTCACGGTGGTCTCGTCTGAATCCCAGGAGGGCATGCAACGCCCTCCCGAAGATGCAACATTGGGATCTAGAATTTGTTTGGAAACCGAGGAACAGACGGTTACCTCGGGGGAGTAAACGTAGACACGAGGACACGAGGACGCGAAGACGCGAGGACGCGAGGACGCGAGGACGCGAGGACGCGAGGACGCGAGGACGCGAGGACGCGAGGACGCGAGGACGCGAGGACACGAGGACACGAGGAAAGTGTCACCCACTCTGCAGCTGTGGAACCGCACGTGTCACAAGCTGTTCCCCTGACTCAGGTAAACAGCTTCTCGCCTGCATCAGTAGATGTTTATAACAGATCTGTGTCTTGAGATCGACACCGGCCTGCAGCCTTGGACGCTCTCCGAGAGCTCTGTGTGTGTGTGTGTGAGTGTGTGTGAGTGTCTGTGTGTCTGTGTGTGTGTGTGTATGTGTGTGTGTGTGTGTATGTGTGTGTGTGTGTGTGTATATAGGGGCTGTTCTTGTTTACATGAGACTCATCTCTGCTCTTCCCAGCATCGTGTGCGTCAGGCGGCGCCAAGAAAAACACGACAACACAACCGGGCCGTGTTAGCAGCCAGGGGTCCCACCTGCGTCCAGCTGCAGACAAGGCCTTCGAGCGGGGGGGGGGCAGGGGGGGGCGCTCGACAACAAAGTACTTGGCTCGACATGAAACGACGTCCAGAAACACTCATACGTCCCTGTGCAACAGGACAGTTAGGCTACGACAGCCAATGGGGCGATGATCCTGCTGTGTTTAAGTGAATCATGATGAGAGACAGACACCGAGATAGACCACCGGACTGTGGTTTCCTGCTGTCACATGCATGGGTGATTTCCAGTAAACCTTTTCAGAGTTGAAGATTGTGTTGTCGTCCGATAGCACGACGTATATCGGTCGCACACATCCTACTGGGTTGTTTTTCTAAATCTTGTGATTCCATAGGAAACTGACTTTTTACTATCTACAGTGACAGTCTCACAACAGTCTCACTATGAGCAGGGAAATGCCTTTCTTTTTTTCTCTCAAATCTGTTCGTGACAAGACTCTCTAAAGACCACAGTGGTTTCCTCTCTGGAATTGAAAGATAGTGAGTGACACACCCACACCCACACACACACATACACACACACATGCACACACACATGCATATGCAGACGTTTTGTTCCAGCATCAGACAGGAAAAGACTAAACAGACAGTTTATTTCAGAGACCCTCATTTATTCTAGACGTTTCCTGAATTAGTCACTGCTCAACTTATCCCCTCCATGTCACACTAGCCATGTCACACTAGCTATGTCACACTCACCATGTCACAGAACAGAAGTTACATGAAAATATAACTAAATACACCAAAAAATATAGTGTGTATATATATATAATATAAATATAATCAAGGAATACATAAAACATAAGTGTTCCGTTATTGTATTCATATATGGAGATGTCATTAAATGGCGAGCCAACATATTGTTATCTTTTTGAAACAGTTAGTCAACCAATGCGGAACTGTCTAAAAAAAGCCGGTACTTTATTAAATATTTATTTCTTCGGATGTCCGTATGTGAGTTACTTTGTTTTACAGTGGGGCGGTTCACCGTAAGGGCACGCGCCTATACGCACTTACAGTACGTGACAAACTCGACTCGACGCAGGTCGTCCATAAAAAGTGACTTGATTAGGCTGGACTCAAACAAGTTATACATTGTATATCTAAATAGCTAGGCTATATATTTGTTTTGTTTTTGCCAAACGATTCGGATACACGTCGGCAATGGAGAAATTGTGTATAGTTTTATTGCTTACGATTCTTTTTCTGGATGTGACGCTCCAAGCCAAAGGTGAGAAACTTCAAATCCTCCTTTATCCACACGCTTAATTAGTATATCTTCCTTCATAACGGACGATCACTGCGATTGAAGTATTGACATTTAATTATTAAAGAAACAACACGTATCCAATTATACTGTTACATATTTTGTATTTGATTTAGTATTCCTGTCTGGTTTCAGTGCTGTGTTGGCATGGTTATAGTCAAGCTGTAACTTGTTACCACACCTTATCATATCCGAGAATACCTGAAGACTTACACAATTATGCGTAGCCTGAAGCTGTAGATAGCCGTAAATGTATAGAGGAAGTGTGTAGATTAATGTGTAGATTAGTCTGTAGTCGGAGTAGGGTATTTTGTACTCTGAAATGTGTTCACTGTACAATGTAATAAATGTTGTATATATAATGGTTGGTGCAGTTGTGAGACAACAAACAAACACTAATTTCTGAAGTTCTTCAGCAGGGAAAAGAGTCAGGAAAAACAACAGGAACAGCTCCGACACAATTCACCCCAGGACATTCAAAGGACACTTCCCTAAAACACAGTCCCTCTCTCTCCCAAACGGGACACAAACACAAGCGCCCCATTCTTCCCTCGACGCCCCCCCCCTCGCCGAAGAACTTTGGTTACTAGGCAACGGCACGGCGGAGTACCTCGGCGGCGCGCTCAGCACCCGGGTCATCCCCGGCGTTTACCTCCTGGCCATCGCCGTGGGCATCCCAGCCAACGTCGCCATCTTGTCTGCGCTGATCACCAAAGTGAGGACGGTTTCCTCCGCCATCCTGTACTGTAGCCTAGCCCTCTCAGACATCCTCCTCCTCCTCTCCCTCCTCCCCAAGGTCAGCTACCATCTCCACGGCAACCACTGGGAGTTCGGGGAGGCCACATGCCGGATGGTCACCGCTTGTTTCTACGGCAACCTCTACTGCTCGGCTCACACGCTGGCCTGCATTAGCGTGAAGCGCTACCTGGCCGTGGTGCACCCCTTCCTCTACAGGAGCCTCCCCAAGAGGGCTTGTTCCGCCTGGGCCTGCCTGGTCGTGTGGCTGGTGTTTGGGGGCCGCCGTAGTACCCGAGCTCCTGGTCCAGCAGACCTACCGACTCCCTCAGCTAGGCCTCACCACCTGCCACGACGTGCTGCCTCTGGACTACAACTCCCACGCGCCCCTGCTCTACTACAAAGTGTGCCTGACTTTCCTGGGCCTGCTTCTGCCTTTGGTGTTGACCGCGGCGAGCTACGCGTTCATCGTTTACGAGCTGAACCACGCGCACTACGACTGGGCGCTGTACGTGAAGGCCTGCTCCCTGGTGTTCGTCACGTTCCTGGTGTGTTTCGTCCCGGCCGGGATCTTCCACTTCCTGCATTACGTGCGTCTGTTTGCGGAGGGAGAGGACGGCTTCTACGCCTACTTCAGCGTGGCCGTGTGCCTGTGCTGCCTGCACGCCTGTCTGGACCCCTTCCTGTTCCTGCTCATGTCCAAGTCGACACGCACCACGCTACACTTCACCACCCCGACGGGAAAGGTTCTGAGTGTGTCCACGTGAAGAGCCAAGCCCTGCGCGCTCTCCCGGACAGACTTTGGACAGTCCCTCCTCCGAATGAGATGATAAGGGACGTTTTGTAAATAGGCCGAAATCTGTGCCTTTCGTGGAAGATGAATGGTTGTCTGAAAATGTTTAACTTAAAAGAGTATTGTAAGGTTAACTATGCAAATAGAGATGCTGTTCAGATGTTTAGATGTTCGTGGGACATGTAAATATGTCCTTTGTTTTGCATGCCGGGATGGACTGTAAACAGGATGTGGAATCAGACCAAGGATCTGTCTTCCTGGTGGTAATGACTGAGCACATGAATAGGTTACTATGTTGTTTTAGACTGTTAGCTCAACTCTGTGCATGGATGTGTGTGTGTGTGTGTGTGTGTGTGTGTGTGTGTGTGTGCTTGTGATACATAGAGAGAAAATGTACAGTGCAATTCTTTTCTTACCTCACACCTTTGTAACCGTTTAAACATCCATGTTATATTTTTAAATAACGATTCTTCATAAGGGCTCGCGAGAAAAAGCATTCCGAAATCGACTCCCATGCTTTCCTTCCACCTCCAATCTTCTTCTTCTGTTCTGAGTGGACGGAGGGCTTCTTCTTCTTCTGTTCTGTGTGGACGGAGGGCTTCTTCTTCTTCTGTTCTGTGTGGACGGAGGGCTTCTTCTTCTTCTGTTCTGTGTGGACGGAGGGCTTCTTCTTCTTCTGTTCTGTGTGGACGGAGGGCTTCTTCTTCTTCTGTTCTGTGTGGACGGAGGGCTTCTTCTTCTTCTGTTCTGTGTGGACGGAGGGCTTCTTCTTCTTCTGTTCTGTGTGGACGGAGGGCTTCTTCTTCTTCTGTTCTGTGTGGACGGAGGGCTTCTTCTTCTTCTGTTCTGTGTGGACGGAGGGCTTCTTCTTCTTCTGTTCTGTGTGGACGGAGGGCTTCTTCTTCTTCTGTTCTGTGTGGACGGAGGGCTTCTTCTTCTTCTGTTCTGTGTGGACGGAGGGCTTCTTCTTCTTCTGTTCTGTGTGGACGGAGGGCTTCTTCTTCTTCTGTTCTGTGTGGGCTGCCGTGCCAAAGAACCCTCGGATGGACCCGACTAATCTAGCCAGACCAGACAGGACCTCTCACTGTAAAGTGTTAGATGGTCTCACTTCTATTGTCCTTCGCACATTTCTTTCCAGAGCTTACCAGTTCTCCAGGGAGACATCCTTGGGAACACTTTTGAGATCTGTGTTCTGTGTTCTAAGCCAAAGGTTCTGTGTTGCCAGTGTTGTAAATGCCAGCTGTGCTGACCCGAGGAAGGCTGGGAGTTAGAGATGGATGTTGTAGCATGCAGGCCTTCCCACAATCCATCACACTGTGCCAGTGAAACTATGACCACCTATGACGTGATGAATATCATCGAAAGCTGTGATGCAATAGGGGTTATGCGGAACGCCCAGGAAACGAACCGGAAAACAGATGTAATCGTTTCCGCTCCACAGTCAACAATAAGATTATTATTATTATTAAAACCAAATTGCCAAAGGGAAGAACCATCAGAGCATGTAGTTAAACGAGTTACAATTTAAACAATGTGAACCTCAAAAGTGCAAGAGTGTACCTGTAAAAGCAAGCTTCAATATATATATCAATTATATATAGGCTATGAATAACAGGTTGAACTGCGATTTTAGCATAGTGTTTAACATAGCGAAACCCACGGAAAAATCGGGCAACTGCCCGATTTGCCCAATGCCATTGGCAATGGGACGCACCGCCCCTGATCACGACCCAATTCTGAGTCAACAGATCAATGGGGAATCGCTTTTTCTTCTAATGGCTGCAATCCTCTACCTTTTTGGCGCAGAATTCACCGAGATATTACATTGGAAACTGAAGGCATGTTCTGTAAAACAGCACCATAAGTCTGCATAGAGCGTACAGATCCCGAAGTGAAGAGGTCTGTTTTAACGAATACGGAAGAGTTTTCCGCATAACCCCTATTAGGACTAATAAAAACGGGTATTTCAGCAGAGCACTGATTCGCTGTAGTCTGTGGTTTGGTCAGCCAATCAGCCTTGCCCTCTTCCGGTCACTCCCCATAACAGAATGAAAACGCCACGGTTGTTGTCATAGAGACTGAAACTCTTTATTTTATACATGTAGATCCCTGGGGGATCCACCTTTACATTGCACCGTTTAACCATCCGTGGTCAAAATAAAACATGTCAAGGACAGGACTTTCGTCCAATGGGTAGACAGTTACACACAGCTCTATAGATCGTTTCCAGCGAGGGGGGGGGTCCCGGTTCATCGGTCACCAGTGCCTGGCTTTCAACACGTCTATAATCAGATTGATACAGTACCAGCTATGGATGTTTATATGGACTATAGACATGTATCAGTTATCATGTGACCAGGGGCGGTTCTG
This sequence comes from Mallotus villosus, assembly GCA_903064625.1. Taxonomy (NCBI): domain Eukaryota; kingdom Metazoa; phylum Chordata; class Actinopteri; order Osmeriformes; family Salangidae; genus Mallotus; species Mallotus villosus. Next base: position 28,675 of record CAEFZP010000477.1, on the reverse strand, counting down.
GGGTAGGGTGGGGGGGCCGGTGGAGGGTGGGGGGGTGAGTTTGGACGCCCTTGTGGGCCTCCTAAATGCAAAGTCTGAAGTAATGATGTCATTTTTCAAGAAACCACAAAAACCATAGACAGTTGATGTGACTGACACTGATTATGTAATGCAAATGTATTTTTTTTTAAGGGAAACAAATAAACCGTGGAATAATTATGTTATTTTTATGGTCTTCGACGCCTGCAATGCAGTGAAGAAAACAACATGACAACGATGATGTTTTATGTCACTGGCCCCTCTGACAGAACAACTGGCCCCAGCTTGGCCCCCCAGCTTGCAGTTGAAAGGGTTCAGAACCTCCACTGCATGTGACCAGGACACTGGCCCCCTGAAGCAAGACCCCCCCTCAGCTTGTAGCAAGTCTGTAGCACACCTCACCCACAGTCGTCCCTCTTTCAAAACAGACACGGGTCCACTCACGCAAACACACACCTGCTCACGACCAAACCCACGACAAAGAACTCACTAGAATGATACATTCACTTTGAACCTGCGGACGACACACGTCGGGTCCTCCTCAGGCGAAAGAACGAGGACGCGAGAACTGAAGAACACGCAACAGCAACACACATGCAAGGATCCTTTTTTGGGGGGAGAACAGGGGTGTGGGAACAGGGGTGTTGGGAACAGGGGTGTGGGAACAGGGGTGTAGGAATAGGGGTGTAGGAACAGGGGTGTGGGAACAGGGGTGTGGGAACAGGGGTGTAGGAACAGGGGTGTTGGAACAGGGGTGTGGGGACAGGGGTGTGGGGACAGGGGTGTTGGAACAGGGGTGTGGGAACAGGGGTGTGGAACAGGGGTGTGGGAACAGGGGTGTGGGAACAGGGGTGTGGGAATAGGGGTGTGGAACAGGGGTGTGGGAACAGGGGTGTGGGAACAGGGGTGTAGGAACAGGGGTGTGGGAACAGGAGTGTGGGAACAGGGGTTGGGAACAGGGGTGTAGGAACAGGGGTGTAGGAACAGGGGTGTGGGAACAGCGGTGTGGGAACAGGGGTGTAGGAACAGGGGTGTGGTAAACGGGTGTGGGAACAGGGGTGTAGGAACAGGGGTGTGGGAACAGGGGTGTAGGAACAGGGGTGTGGGAACAGGGGTGTGGGAACAGGGGTGTAGGAACAGGGGTGTGGGAACAGGGGTGTAGGAACAGGGGTGTAGGAACAGGGGTGTAGGAACATGGGTGTAGGAACAGGGGTGTGGGAACAGGGGTGTCTTTTCAAGTTTTGGACATGAGATGGGCAGTTGGACAAGCTGGCACTAAGGCTGATCCTCACACTATGAGACACTTCAGGGAAGCAAGTGAACCTCAACACAACTCAAGACCTGTTCACCAGACCATGTCCTTGTGTTGTCAGCAAATAATCCTAACACCTCATGAAATCACTTTCGTTTGACGAAATTGGATTGTGTGTTTGTTGCTGCGGTGTAGAGATATTGAAACATACACAATCCATGTGACCTAACTTCACACAAATTTGACAAATCTGATCTGATCTGATCTCAATCTTGCGATCTGAAAATATACAGCTCAATCTCTTTATTGTATTTGACCATGGCCAGAAATCAGCGGTTTATAATTAGTCTAGCTGCTAACTTTGATTCCACTATGGGTTAGCATGGCTTCTTTTTATTGTACCAAGTCATACTTCAAATGCTCAGCTTTTGTATTAAACACAAACACCGTTATGAAAGCAGATGTCAAATATACAACTTTTCATTTACATGACGACTTCAAATAGAACCACAATAGAAGCTGGTGAATCAGCTAGCTCACAGGACTTTACTCACGTAGACGCACGCCCACACACACACACACGCATGCACACACACACAGGCATGCACACACACACACACACGGGTCTAATGTAAAGAGAGGAAAACAAGAGCAGACTAGCCCAGCTGCGGAAGCTTCCGGTGGAGATGTAATAGACAGGCTGAGGGCGAGAGGCACGACGTCAGAGAAAGGCCATCGAGAGAGAGGGAGTGAGAGAGAGGGGGAGAGAGAGAGGCTGAGAGGGCGAGAGGCACGACGTCAGAGAAAGGCCATCGAGTTTCAGGGGGGCGGGGCTAAGCTGAGGGGAGGGGGGGGTGTCGAGAGACCAGCAGCATGAGAGAGAGGCTGAGATACAACAGACAGGGAGAGAGAGGGGGAGAGAGAGAGGGAGGGAGGGGGAGAGAGAGGGGGAGAGAGAGAGGCAAAGAGAGGGGGAGAGAGGGAGAGAGAGAGAGGGGGAGAGAGAGAGGGGGGGAGAGATGGGGAGAGAGAGAGGGAGAGAGAGAGGGAGAGAGAGGGGAGAGAGAGAGGGGGAGATGAGACGGGGGGAGAGAGATGGGGAGACAGAGGGGGAGAGGGAGACGGTTGCTATAGCAGCTCGGAGGTGTCTGACAGTATCAGCTGCGTCTGACAGAGCACAGCAAGTAATACAGAGCGAAGCAATACACCACAAGACCTCGCTTCTCTACACACACACACACACACACACACGCACACGCACACACGACAGGAGAGAAAAACGACACCAGACATCTCCAGTCTCAAGAATCTCTGAGTGTAAAAGCAGAAAATGTAAACTTTTTTTGTTCTTTAGAAATGTAGCTGCTGAATTTGCTTGTTTGACTACACTACGAATACTTATTACTATTTATATGTGTCTATGGCCTTGTCATTCTTGCAATAGGAACAGGTGCAGAAGGCTTGACTATCACCAGTCCCCATGGATACATGTGATCCTGTCTAGACACTGGGGTACCTTGGCATTGTGGTAGACAAACTGGGGAACCGGGTATGACATTAATAAACAGCATCTCGACATCAAGAAAAATAAATAGACATAGAAATCAAAACACAAACACAGTACACTTAGGGACTGTGGGAGAGAGAGGGAGGGACGTTCAAGCATGTGTATGTACAGCATCTGGGACTGTGGGTCTGAGTGGGGACTGCTCGTGCTAGGCCGACAGCCAGTGATATACAGATTAGATCTATTATATCTATATCTATATATATAAGTTAAGATACGTTTCCCTTCTTGCTGCACATTTCTGTAGTCTTGAATCATATAAATCATAGTATTCATATATATTTCTCAATAAACCCTGAACAAACTACTTTGAAGTTCATATATTTTTACCCTTGATGATATTTTAAAGTTTTACTTTCCTGCGCAAAACTGCATGGGAAAACGCTGGCGTCCTAAGACAAGTTCTCTAATTGGTCGTTAATTCTGTATCTCAGCGGCTGTGGGCGGAGCCAACGAGACTGTGCTATCCAATCAGATCCACTCCCTGCCAGTCACCGACCAATGAAACAGCAACATCACGGCACAGATAAAAGATACAGGTACTAATCCACACTACAATGGGCAACGCGATGCGAAGGGCGTTTGAAAACACCCCCAAATAAAAGTCTCAAAACAGTAACAGTTGGAGAAAGTTATCAGAGAAAGTCCACAGTGAGTACCAGGTAAAAGCCTGATGGAGTGAGGAGGGGCTGGGGGGGTGGGAAGGGGGTATCTGGGCCGGGGTAGAGGGGGTGTGGGAGGTGGAGGGGGCTACATGAGGACGTTGGAACGCGTGTCTGGTAGCCTCAGCCCCACCAGGCCTCCCCCCACCAGCACGGCCGAGGCCAGCAGGATGGGGATGGCCTTGGTGATGCCCACCAGAGAACCGAAGATCAGGTTCCCCATCACGGCCGCCAGCTTGCACATGGCGTTGCAGAAACCAAACCCTGTCCCCCTGGAGGAGAAACACAGGGACAGTCAGGGTGTGTGTGTGTGTGTGTGCGTGTGTGTGTGGGTGTGTGTGTGTGTGGTACGTGTGTGGTGTGTGGTGTGTGTGTGTGTGTGGTGGTACGTGTGTGTGTGTGTGTGTGTGGTACGTGTGTGTGTGTGGTGGTGTGTGGTGTGTGGGTACGTGTGTGTGTTGGTGTGGTGTGTGTGTGTGGTGTGTGTGTACGTGTGTGTGGTGAGTGTGTGTGTGTGGTACGTGTGTGTGTGTGGTACGTGTGTGTGTGTGTGTGTATGTGTGTGTGTGTGTGTACATGTGTGTGTGTGTGTGGTACGTGTGTGTGTGTGTGTGTGTGTGGTGCGTGTGTGTGTGTCTGACACGTGTGTGGTGGGTACGTGCATGTGTGTGTGTGTGTGTGTGTGTTTCCGTAACAACCCACCTCCTGTCTGTGGGATAGAGCTCGGCTGTGACCACGTCCAGAGAGTTCCATGCTGATATACTGAGGCCGTTGTAGAGACACAGCATGAATATCATCATGGACTCACTGGTGCCGAACCACAGGAAGAAACAGCTGATCCCAGACAGGACCATGGAGCCCCCTACAGGACACAGCACCACATTACACCTCAGGTAACCCCAATACAGGAGATATCTCTCCTGACCAATAGTACCCACTCACTCATAATAACTCTTCAACTGACATTATGATGGTTCATAATGAACCTATATCAAATTATTAGAACTGCGTATACGATATCGGGTTGACAGAAAAAAGGATAAGGGATATGCAAACTACTTTCAAAGGGGTTGAACGCAAACTCACCTAACATGCTCAAACGCCCTATCTTGTCCATGAGCAGAGCCGAGACTATGTTGCCAGGCAACACAGCGAGCGTGCCCAGGAAGTTGACAAAGTACACCCAGTAGGCGCTGTAGTCGTCGTCGAACGTCATCTGGCAGCCCGTCTTGTTGTGTTGAAACGAGCTGTTGATCAGCCTGGAGCCAATCAGCTTGGAGTCGTCAATATCTGTGTGTGTGTGTGTCAGAGAGAGAGAGAGTAAAACAGAAAAGGGGAGAGAGAGAAGAACGAGAGCCACAATAAACATGGAGAACCTCATGAGAGAACGCTCTGTCAGTTCCTATTCTCTTCGTTAGATCCTTTCGTTTTAAACACCATCAACCCCTGGACAGATTCAAGATCCGTTGACGTGGTGACAGTGCACCACCTGCTGTTCACATACGGTACTGTTTCTGGTGCAAGGACAGGATATTTATGCAGGAGAGTGAAGGTGTTCCAGGGATAACAAAGTCCTCAGACGGGGAAGTGGATTTTAGCAGATGTAGCAAACACACACACACTCACACACACACATACTCAACACACACACCACACACACACACACACACACACACACACTCTCACACACACACACACACACACACACACACTCACTCACACTCACACACACACTCCAAAATCCTCCACCTCTCCCTTTGTTCTCTGAGAGGTATGACTGGGGGGCAATGACGAAACTTCATTTCCCAGGAGGCTTTGCACTCATTCATGTTCAGCTTTTTCCTAAATGCTGATGGGAACCTTTTTTCCCGACCTGCACGCCCTCCCCATAGGCCTGAGTCAGCTCAACTAGCCCGTGAGCGTTTACAAAGCGCCAGCTGCATTTCCTGTGTGAGAGGTAGCACTTCCTGTTGGGTTGCCAGGTTCGTGTCATAATTAACATAAATTGATCGCACCTTTACTGAACTTGCCGACGTGTCAAATAGTTTAAAACTGCCTCGAGTGAGGACAGAAGAAGAAGCCTTCACTTCCTCTGCGGACGTGAAATGACAATACGAGCCGAAAACTCCCAGTTCCAACCGCACGCTAAAGCTGTCATCGTCGGGTGACCTCTGGTTGATACGACGGCTCGCTATTGGTTGAAAGATGGACTTGAGAGTGATTGATTGGTGTTCCGTCCAGTCCCATCCCGTCTGGGCAGGAAGATAAGCCAGTGAGAGTGAGAGAAGGATCTCTCCCTGAAGCTGTATTCCTCTCTCATCAATCCTTCCTCCTCCACAATCACAGAACGCCAGACTCAAGGTTCCAGCAAGAGGCCTCATTTTAACCTAACTTTTCACGATAACGAACGATTCGTTCCCGATTAACGATTTCCTGCCTTTTCCTAAACAAATTCCAGTTGATATAAGGATATAGAAACAGCGTGGTGGGTTGGGCGGGTTGCCAGAGTCAACCCACGTAGATATCCCCCTCTTTGAACCCATTTCCCTCACATAAAACAGTTTCATTTTGGGTCTCCAGATCTCCAGTCAGATACAGTGATACAGACTGCTGCAGTCTTTGAGGTGTGGAACGAGGACGGCCCGGGCGCCCTTTGTGAGACACAATAGTAACAAAGAGATTGCGTGTGTGAGGGGTGGGGGCGGTGGGGGACGGAGGGGGGGTGGGGGCGGAGGGGGACGGGGGGGGCTGAGCTGTAATTCAATGGTTTAAATGTGACCGGTAAATGTTCGTCTCTCCTCCTGTAGCTGTGGACAATGGACACGAAATGAGGTGTCAGAGGAACAGAGAAAGAGAGAGGAGGGGGGAACGGAGAAAAGGAGATCGAGTGAGAGAGAGAGAGGAAGAGAGAGAGAAAGGCAGAGAAAGAGATGAGAGTGTGAGAGAGAGAGAGAGAGAGCGAGAGAGAAAGGCAGAGAAAGGCAGAGAAAGAGATGAGAGTGAGAGAGAGAGAGAGAGAGAGAGAGAGAGAGAGGGAGAGAGAGAGAGGAAGACAGAAAGAAAGGCAGAGAAAGAGATGGGAGTGAGAGAGAGAGAGTTATGTCCAGGGTGTAATAGGGTTTCCTGAGCAGCAGGGAGATATAACGTGGACAGCATGAGAGATGCAGTCTGCTACGACCTGTCTCGGGGAGAAGAGCAGGTAAACACACTCATGAGAGATGCAGTCTGCTGCGACCTGTCTCAGGGAGAAGAGCAGGTAAACACAAGCTCCCACAATGCCCTGGAGGGTCTACATCACATGATCGTCAAGTCTGAACATATGCTTAGGTCCCTTCTATGTGTGAACGCGTGGGTGTGTGGGTGTGTGTGTGTGTGTGTATGTGTCTGTGTGTGTGGGTGTGTGTGTGTGTGTGTGTGTGGGCTTGTGTGGGTGTGTGTGTACTAACCAGTGTTGTAGAAAAACACTTCGATGAAGCTGCAGTTCTTAAAGAAAGACCCTACGGAGGACACGTCTTCAAAGTAACAGTTCTGGAACGTCGAGTCGATGAAGGTGACGGCCTTGAACTTCATACTGATGAACCTGGAGAGGAGAGGGGGGGTGGGGTCACATGGTACAGATCATATCAAGTATTCACGGAAGGTTCTCTAGGCTGTTCCAGGACCAGATCCAAGACTGGGGGGGTCAACGCTGACTCAGCACTGTGCTATCGGCTGTGATAAGGCCCACCGCTGTCTGATCACATGATCACAGCTCTCCACAAAACATGGACGCAAGCCAAGAGTTCACAGGCCGTGATTCAACAAGTGCTGTTGAGACACACACACACAGGCGCACACACACACACACACAGGCTCACACACACAGGCGCACACACACGATAGGCGAAGACACACAGAAATACACACACAAACCTGCACACATACTGGACGCAGTCTTGTACTTTTAGATTCACATCCCTCCTCTAAACAATAAATGAATCCTTTGTATGTTACTAACATTTGTAGTGCTTGTTATCTTTGTATTCATACAGTATGTAGAAGGTCAGCACAGTCCTGCTGTTGACTCGCATGTCGGTTCCTTATCGAAACTGAACCTTGGTGTATGAGTGCGGCTACATGTCACTGCCTGATATTGCATTTGATTTAATCGCTTAACAACTGCCTGTTCTGTATCCAGGGGTAAAACTGCTTACAGACGCACCACTTGTCTGGCCTTTGTAGAAAATACTCTCAGAACCACCGCACCGGAAAGAGTAGGGAGAGAGGGAAGGATGAAGAAAGAGAGAGAGAGGGAGAGAGGGATAGAGAGAGGGAGAGAGGAAGGGAGAGAAAAGAGTGAGAGAGAGAGGGACAGAGGTAGTTAGGAAGGAGATAGGGAGAGAGAGGAGAGCGAGAGAGAGAGAGAGGGAGAGAGAGAGGGAGAGAGGTAGATAAGAGTTTTAATTTCCTGGCGGCGGTGCAGATAAGGACGCAGGACGAGCCTGCAGGCCGGCAGTGCTGTGTTGTTGTTGGGGAGTGATGGATCGCTCTGCCATGCTGGTGTGGGACCGGCTGCTTTCAGCATCCCACAGCCGGGCCCAGGGGGCACAGCAGGCTCCCCTGCAGGCTTACACACCAGGGAACGCTCCCCTTCAGGAGCTCGAGGGCTTGGGAATCTGAAGAACTATCTCCGTGTGGTTTCCAAAATACCCGTCGCACGTCGCACACGTGTGAATCTCTCATCTCTCCGTCGCTGTAATGACCTTTCATTCGTGCGTTTATTCATTCCTCCCTCTCTCAGGAGCTGTCTCCATAGCGATGCCAGAGGAGCACTCGAGTCCCGTCCCGTGTCTCCCCGGTTACAGTAACACAGCAACCGCCCCCCTCTCCGGCCCCTCCCTACTTGTCGTTGACGAAGGCCCCGTTGGTATGGATCTGGTTCTCCAGGGTGAAGTTGAAGGTGATGTCCTCCACGCGCTCGTCGTTGTGGATCTTCACCCTGGACGCGTACTCGTCCGCCTGTAGGTGCTTGATCACGTCAGGGAACCACACGGACAGGCCGTAGTACCTGCACACAGGAAGTGACCACGCAGGAAGTGACCACGCAGGAAGTGACCACGCAGGAAGTGACTAAACAGGAAGTGACCACGCCGGAAGTGACCACGCAGGAAGTGACTAAACAGGAAGTGACTAAACAGGAAGTGACCACCCGGCACAGAAAGTTAAACGTTCATGAGTATACTAAGGCATGGGACATGTTTATGTTCATCCATGGTACGCGTACAATATTTAAACAGGGGGAGGGAGGGGGGATTAAGGGTAGCGCCGATGCTAAATGGGATCCTTGACTTGAATGCGTTTACTGGTTCCATGCTAGCCAGTTAGCATTCATCACAGGGCTATCAGGGGGCTGCATCCGCCTCAGTGTGTGTTCAGCTGTTTACGGGAGCTCAGGAGATTCATCTGGGGAGAAGCGATAGCTGCACAGCAGAGGGCTGGGACAACACACTAACGCACTGTCAGAGAGGGGCAGGGTGGAGGGGTGAGAGGAGGGATGAGAGGAGGGGGAGGGAGGGAGATGAACGAGGCAGACTCTCACCCAAAGGACAGAGTGAACCACACGATGGCCAGCTTTATGGTGTTGTCCTTCACCGGGTACTCGAAGCACCTCATGAACGTGAGCCAGATCTGGACGAGGACAAACGGGTGAGCAGAGGGAGCGCCTGGAGAGAGTCGAACTAGGGCAAGCACACACACACACACACACTCACCTGGACGTACACTCACACACAGGCACACTGACACGCACAGTGACACGCAGAGCGTACACACACACACACACACACACACATACACACACACACATACACACACCTACCCCTCTGAGTTCGGCCCTTATCTTATAGAGGACCTTGGCGGCAGGGTTGGCCGACTCGTTCTGCATCTCCACCAGCTCACCCAGCGGTCGGGGGATCTTGATCCGGTTCACCTGCAGGGGGAGACAGAGAGGCGTCACGGCCTGGAGCCGCGGGGGGAGAGGGAGAGGGAGACCAGGAAGTGACTCACCGTGAAGACCTTCTCCGGCTCTCCTCGCGCCCTCATGTTGGTGTCGTGGATGTGTTTGAGCACCATCCACGCCTCGTCGTGCTTGCCCATCTGCACGCAGGGAGAGAGCGGGGGGTTACTGCACGCTGGGACACACACTCAGACACACACTAGGAAACACACACACACACTAGGACCCACAGACACACACTAGGACACACAGACACACAGTGGGACACACACACCCACAGTGGGACACACACACAGGGAGAGAGGGGGGTTACTGCACGCTGGGACACACACTCAGACACACAGTGGGACACACACACACACAGTGGGACACACACACACACACACACACAGTGGGACACACACACACACACACAGTGGGACAGACACACACACACACACACACAGTGGGACACACACACACAGTGGGACACACACACACAGAGACACACACACACACACAGGGAGAGAGGGGGGTTACTGCACGCTGGGACACACACACAGACACACAGTGGGACACACACACACACACAGGGACACACACACACAGGGACACACAGTGGGACACACACACAGGGAGAGGAGGGTTACTGCACGCTGGGACACACACACACACACAGGGACACACACACACACAGTGGGGGACACACACACACACAGTGACACACACACACACAGACACACACAGACACACGCGTGGTACCTCTAAGTAGAAGCGCGGGCTCTCGGGCATGAACGTGATGGCCACCACGGCAGAGACGCAGGGCAGGGCACACACCACCACAAACACTCTCCAGCTGTGGAACTGGTAGGCTGATCCCATGCTGAAACTCCACCCTGCGCTCACACACACACACACACACAATAAATAGTCACATAAGTGCAGTCACGGTCGAGGAGCTTACAGTGGGTTTGTCACCTTAATCTAGTCGGGGGGGATCCCTGAGGTAGACATGACATAGAGGAGTGTGTGTGTGTGTGTGAGTGTGTGTGTGTGTGTGTGTGTATGGGGGGGGGTGCTGTAGCCTATACCAGTACAAACCTCATTAGGGGGATTATAGCTGTAATGGACTAGAGGGGATGGCTGACTGATTCAGACACACAGCAAGATTTATGGAGCTCCGCTAGAACACCCCCACACACACACACACACACACAGGCCTGCAGTGTCCTTGGTCACGGCGCAGTGCCTGTGACACAAACACCCACAACCTCTCTCTCACACACACACACACACAACCTCTCTCACACACGCACACACACCCACAACCTCTATCTCACACACACACGCACACACACACACACACACACACCCACACCCACAACCTCTCTCTCACACACCACACACACACCCACAACCTCTCTCACACACACACACAAGACAGGGAAACGGCTACAGAGAATGTACACAAGAATACCGTATACACACACACTCACACACACACACACAGCTGCACGTATGGACAGCAGAAAGGAGATACATATGGAGCTGCTTACGAACCCTGAACTCCTTTGAAACGAATGACTGAAGCGCACACTCAGTTACCAAACACACACACACACACACAAATCTGTCAGTTTGTCCACCAGTCAATGAGGGAGCACTGCGGCGGAACCATCTACACACACACACGCACACACACACACACACACACACACACACACATACACATACACACGCACACACACACACACACACACACACACCACATGTGAAAGGTGTCCAAACACCAGCATCCAATCAATTGACCTCCATAATGAAGCAAACACAAGACCAGGCTGAAAGGCTTTTGTCTTCTATATGTCTTTTTTTTTACCGTTTTTTTTATGTGAAATCTATAGCAGTTACCGCTGATGGAACAGCTGAGGTTTAGTTCTGTCAGAGCCGGTTCAGATTTGCATGGGTGTCATGGCTGTCAGATCAGAAGGACTGGACAGATAACACACACACACACACACACACAGTATACAGGCACACACACACACACACACACTATACAGGCACACACATATATGCGCAAACACGAGCACACATACGCCTGCACACACACATTTTCGAGCACACACACACACACACACAGTATCTGCACACACATACATATTCGAGCACACACACACACACAGTATCTGCACACACACACAGTATGTGCACACACACACTTCTCCTCTGATGTCCCCATCTCACGCTTATCTCACTCCCAGCTCTCTACTGTTCACCCTGCGCGGGGCCGATGATGAATCACAGGTCTGTTTCTCGCTCTCCTTCTCTCTCTCTCTCTCTCTCCATCCCTGCTTGCCCGCTCTCTCTTTCTCCCCCTCCTCTTCCCTCTCCTTCTGTTGTGCTCCTTCACTCTTTCAATATCCCTGACACAGCGCACATAAATCACTGTTTCCCCTCGTCCGCCCCTCCTCCTCCTCTCTTGTCTCTCTCTCTCTCTCTCTCTCTCTCTCTCTCTCTCTCTCTCTCTCTCTCTCTCTCTCTCTCTCTCTGTCCTGTTCTCTGCCACACATCTCTCCCCTGTCCTGGTGCTCAGATGTTGACAGGTGTTTATTCCAGCTCTGCCTGACCCTCTCTCTCCTCTCTTCTTTCTCCTCCACCTCACCTCCTCCTCCTCCTCCTCTTCCCTGTCACTTTGCCTCCTCTTCCCTCCCTGTTCCCTCTTTTTACTCTTCTCCCCCTCTCCATCCCCCTCTCAGTGCCTTCTCAGAGCGTTCTACTCCTCTGGATAAAAACCTCCCACCTTGAACAACGTTTGAGGTCAGCTCTACTGGACAACTTCCTGCTGTGGGAGCTTTAAGTCCCGCCCCGCTGGGAACCGACCGTTAAGCGGGATAGGCCGGCCGAGCTGTCACTCACCGTAGTGGGGGATGATGAGCCAGGCCATGGCTGAGGCGTAGATCCCTCCGATCATCCAGAACATGCACAGCCAGCTCAGGTGCTCCCCTCTCTTCTCCCTGGCCAGCACCTCCGCAAAGTACGAGAACACGATGGGCACCGCCCCCCCGATCCTGCACAGGCACACCAGAAGGGATGATTAGTGTGTGTGTGTGTGTGTGTGTGTGTGTGTGTGTGTGTGTGTGTGAGGGGCAGCTGGAGAGAACATGACTGCCAACCTGGCAAATACTGTAAATGGGAATGAGAGAGCAGCTGTCTGATACAATAGGTGCCGGGAGAGAGGAGAGAGAGGAGAGAGAGAGAGAGAGAGAGAGAGAGAGAGAGAGAGAGGAGAGAGAGAGAGGGGATAGAGAGACAGAGAGAGAGAGAGAGAGGAGAGAGAGAGAGAGAGAGACACCCAGAGACAGTGAGAGACAAAAGAGATAGAGAGATCATCTGACTCTTAAATCTGAAAATCAATAGGATCTACATCTAGCTGCCAGGGTCTTTATATAACAACATGAGTGGGCAACAAAATACAACTACTGAGACTGTTGCGTTTTGGGAGGGAAGGAGGGGCCGCTGTAAACTAGTGGAGTGATGGAGGGAGGGAGGACACTATAGTAGCTTTTGGCAGACAGGGCTCGTGTTGTAGACAGTATATCATGTGTCAGTGAATGAAGCTACACAGATGGAGGATGGTATTGACGCTACCAGAGACTGGCTGAGGGAGCTGCCGTCTGGAACCATCACTGAGGAAGTTATAAGGAGAGAAAACGCTGCGTTTATATACTGATCTAGAAGGATGAACACTACTGGGTTACTAGGAAGTGACCTCATAGGGATGAAATGATGCAAACTGTTCCATGAACTGTTTTTTACATCAGCGATTTCACAAGGATAGATCTTAACATGTTTTGAGAGGTGTATATAGTTACAAACGACCCCTCACTCCAATTCTACCTTTGTCAGGGATAGTGTGCGTGTCTGTGTGTGTGTGTGTGTGAGTGACTGTGTGCGTGTCGTGTGTGTGCGTGTCTGTGTGCGTGTCTGTGTGTGCGTGTCTGTGTGCGTGTGTGTGTGTGTGTGGGTGTGGTGTGTGTGTGTTTGTGTCTGTGTGTGTGTCTGTGTGTGTGTGTGTCTGTCTGAGTGTGTGTGTCTGTGTGTGTGTGTGTCTGTGTGTGTGTCTGTGTGTGTGTCTGTCTGAGTGTGTCTGTCTGAGTGTGTGTGTGTGTGTGGTTGAGGGGTGCAGCTGTGGCCTAAAGTGACGTTCTCCCCCCAGTCAGCCAGTCTGCTGTGGTACTAAACCTCAAAGATGTCCCTTTATGGTCACTGTGTGTGCCAGCATCACTTCTCCCTTTGTTCTGTGGTGACTCGGAGCGTGGGAACGACCTCCCCACGTCCTCTGACTTAGCCTAGGGAGGCAGTTGGGAAACTTCTGGCTCTGGGGGTGTGTGTGTGTGTGTGTGTGTGTGTGTGTGTGTGTGTACGAGTGGGCATTCACCTCAGAGGAACCCGCTATCTCTACGAACGCAGCAGAACGGAGAGAACTCACCAGATGTTCTAGAACTTTCCGTTCTCTCGTTATTATTATCACGACGGTGTTTAACGAGGCTCTGAAAGAGCGCGTGGCGGAGGTGGGAGAGACCTACCCGAAGCCGGACAGCATGCGGCAGAAGAGGAACGTGCTGTAGCCCTGGACGAAGGAGGAGAGGAAGGCGAAGAAGCCGTTCACCGACATGCAGATGAGCAGGCACTGTTTCCTGCCCAGCTTGTCCGACAGCCCCCCCCAGAAGAACGCCCCCACCATCATGCCCAGGTACACGATGCTGCCTGTGGAGAGAGAGGGAGGAGGGAGAGAGGAGGGGGAGGGAGGAGGGAGGAGGAGGGAGGGGGAGGGAGAGAGGGGGAGGGAGGAGGGAGGGGGAGGGAGGGAGGAGGGAGGAGAGAGGGGGAGGGAGGGGAGGGAGGGAGGGAGGAGGGAGAGAGGGAGGGGAGGAGGGAGAGACAGGGGGAGGGAGGAGGGAGTGGGAGGGGAGGGAGGAGGGAGAGAGAGGGGGGAGGGAGTGGGTAGAGGAGGGGGAGGGAGAGGAGGGAGGAGGGAAAAAAGTGAGAGAGAGAAAAAAGTAGACAGATTCATTTTTGTCCGTTTTGTTTTCTTCTTCGCCAAGCTAACAGGGTGTTTCAAGACAAGGCTGTGAGAATGGAGCAGGCCATCTGGACCATAATATTTGTTTCTCAGAATACGCTGACTGGAAGGAACACACACACAAACACACACTCACACGCTCACACGCTCACTGCCAGCTAACAGAGGGGAGAAACACACACACACACACACTCACTGCCAGCTAACAGAGGGAGAACACACACACACGCGCCCCTGCGTGACGGTGTCTCCCGGCCTGTGCAGTACGAGGGGTCCTGCCTGGCCGTGTCAGGGCAAAGACGAAGCAGGGCAGACCCCTGGCACTACCCTGCCTCTCACAGGTGTTCCAGGGCCCAGGGTGGAAGAGGGAGAGACTGTATCCGCCATGTCCCGAGCCCAACCCTGACCGGTAAAACAGTCCACACAACAAACAGTCAACTATCGAGGGACGTATTCCACGACGCACGTCAGGAAATAGCGTAGACACTTAAGGTTAATACCATGTGTCTGCGTAGTGATGCACTGCTCTGTGGTCACGCTTTACGGTTTTAGCGGTACAAGACGCACAAGTTGAACACACAACCTCCCCCAAACTCGCCATGGGGGAGGTTGGGCTCTCCAGGGGTAAGTGGACGTTAATATTGATCTTGTTTTAGTAACACGACCTTTAAATTCCTCTCTACAACGTCCACATACTCCTCACACCACTCCCCCATACTGGGCCTTCTTACACGAACGTAATGACCTGACACTTCAGTTCCATGTAGCTACAATGTTCTGAATATAGATTTTGCTGTATGGCAGGTTTATACGACAGTCAATGCAGCCGTAATGTAAAGCGATGCCAAAGCTTCTTTTTACACTATAATGTTGCTATCTGCGTATACTGTATCATTTTGGCGATGTCCAAAACGAAGCTAGCTGAAACTGACACACACACACACTCACACATACAGATTCAGAATTCTAACATATACAAAAGCGACCACACATCCACTCAAAACACACACACACTTACACCAGCTCGTTTCATTCATTGCCTCGTTTCATGCTGGACTGCTGTGTAATAAAGGGGGAGGGGGGCCATGACGGAGGGGGGGGACGGGGGGGACGGGGGTGTAAGATTGGAATGGTGATTTGATGTGAAGTTCACCACAGGGTCAGAGCTTCGGCTCTCATGAACGATGGCCACTTTCCCCAGAACAGTTACCCTCTCCGTTATCATCGTATGTAAAGCGGAACTGTTACCCTCTCCGTTATCATCGTATGTAAAGCGACGCATCAACATCTCATTACCATGTTAGCCACTTGAAAGTGTGAGGTAAAAGAATCGCCTCGTGGGAATATCGTTGCAAGGAAATTCAAGGCTACCACACCGAATGACTGTGCAATAAGTACTGTTCAAATAAAGCTTCATCTATACGAATGACTGGAACTAACGGCGGTCCTAAGAGAGAGACGTTTCTTCCAACTCTCTCTTCCTGTGCTCTCAGCGCAGGGAGGCTGTGAGGCTGGGCCTCTCCACCCCCCACAGACAGGCTGTGAGCGAACTCTCCTGTCGCCAGCACACGCACCACTCTCTCTTCTGTGGAAATTAGCTCTATTCGTAAGCGTACTCCCCGTGCGCCGGCAGACGGCGATTTCCTGAGGTGGGAACGTTCGGATTCAGATCCCCTTTGTGGGGGGGGGAAGCTCCCAGAGGTGGGAATGTGATTGACAGGCGTACGGGAGGAGTGTGTGTGTGTGTGTGTGTGTGTGTGAAGGGAGTGCGTGTGTGTGGTGTGTGTGTGTGTGTGTGTGTGAAGGGAGTATGTGTGTGTGTGAAGGGAGTAGTGTGTGTGTGTGATTGTCTCTTACAGCATGACACAACAAGAGGTAGTCCATGCAGAACAGTGACCTCTCTGACTCTGTCAGAGGGGGGGTAGGTAGGAAGGGTGTGGGGTGGGGTGGTGAGCGTGCCAGGCAAGGTGCTCTGTTGTGGGCTGAGGAGAGTGAGGGGCAGGGGGTGGAGGGCTGGATGTCTTTGTTCCTGTGTGGGTTTAATTAAGAGGACCTCAAGGTTTCAGCTGAGCCAATCTATCACCCCATTGTGTTAATTAAGCTCAGCCTGCCAGGTGTTTGTGTCACACACACACACACACACACACACACACACAACACAACAACAACACACTAGCACAAGCAACCACATACAGTTTGACCTTAGCACAAACAAATGCAACTGGATTAATCTGCCCAACCACCCCTGCTGTAAACTACTGAACAGCTCAGAGAGAAGCAGCGCATTTAGAAAGGGCCGCGAAAAAAGTCCTCTCTCACCCCCACCCCCCATCATCTCGCACTCGATTCACCCCCGCGAGCGTCATTGGAGAAGAGAGAAAGAGAAAGAAAGACAAGAGAGGGGGAGGAGATGGAGAAGCGAGAAGAGAAAGAGAAAGAAAGAGAGAGACGGATAGGAGAGGCGAGATAGGAAAGAAAAACGATAGAGCAAGAAACAAAGAGAAGCAGAAGAGACGAAGAGAAGAGCAGAAAAGAGAGAGAAGGCAAGCTAGAGAGCATAACCTCTGATACACTCTCTCCTCTCTTCTCCTCCCTCTCACATCTCCTCTCCTCCTCTCTCTCCTCTCTCTCTTAATGGCTCGCTGGGTGTACCGAGCCAGCTAAGCATAGCTAAACTGCAGCTGAACCTGGTGCCGCAGAGATTAAAACACGATCACGTCTCCTGGTGCCCGGGGAGCCAGAGGTGAAGATACAGGGGAGAGAGAGAGGCTGGAGGACCCCGGGAGCCAGGAAGAGGGGGAGAGGAGGTGAAGATACAGGGGGAGAGAGAGGCTGGAGGACCCAGGGAGCCAGGGGAGGGGGGGGGGTGAAGATACAGGGGGAGAGAGATAGGCTGGAGGACCCGGGGAGCCAGTGAAGAAACAGGGAGAGAGACAGGCTGGAGGACCCAGGGAGCCAGGGGGGGAGGGGGGGGAGAGGAGGTGAAGAAACAGGGAGAGAGAGAGGCTGGAGGACCCGGGGAGCCAGGGGGGGGGGAGGAGGTGAAGATACAGGGGGGAGAGAGAGAGTCAAGAAAGAAAAGAGAACTTGGTGTAGATGGAGTTGAACGGGAGATATTGGGTGGCAGGTGTGGGCGATGATGCCCCTGGTTTCCTGAACGGGAAAAGGACTGATGGTCTCTGGAGGTCAGAGTGGCAGCAGAGAGGCTGAGTGGTGCTCAGTGAAGGAATTAGAAAGAGGTCGGACGCTGGATGAGATGGAAGGGACAGCGAGGGAGCTCCTAAGGGTTGTCAGGGGGAGACGAGAGGCTCGCGGAGCGGACAATTAAAGGCACTCGCCTGCTGACTCTGAGGCTGACTCTGAGGCTGACTCTGAGGCTGACTCTGAGGCTGACTCTGAGGCTGACTGACTCTGACCACCACAGAGCTGCCAGGAAGAGGCAGAGCAATCAGAGCCTCTCCCAAGACGAGACATTCCAGGGAGAGGATGTCCTCACTCCCCCAAGCACACACACTCAGACACACATACACACACACACACACACACACACACAGACACACACACATACAAACAGACACAACCCCCCCCTCACACGCCACACACATCCACACACACACACACACGCATCCACCACACACACACACACACTCAGACACACACACACACATACAAACAGACAAAACCCACCCCCCTCTCACGCCACAGTCAAACACACACATCCACCACACACACACGCCCAGGTAGCCCTTCTCTGAGCGGTGATGGTGAGTGGTGCTGCTGATTGAAGAGCCGTCTCCTGTTCTCTATCTCCTGGGGGGGACGGGGACGGGGACGGACACTGTCACACAGTCTCCTGTTCCTCTATCTCCTGACACTGTCACACAGTCTCCTGTTCCTCTATCTCCTGACACACACACTGTCACACAGTCTCCTGTTCCTCTATCTCCTGACACTGTCACACAGTCTCCTGCCCCTCTATCTCCTGTGGACACTGTCTCCTGCTCCTCTATCTCCTGACACTGTCACAACTGTCTCCTGCTCCTCTATCTCCTGACACTGTCACACAGTCTCCTGCTCCTCTATCTCCTGAGACACTGTCACACTGTCTCCTGCTCCTCTATCTCCTGGGGACACTGTCACAGCCGTGAGGGTGAGGATGGCTGGTGAGAGTCAGCACATTAAACATGATGCTCCCCTACAGGGAAAACACCTCCTGCAAATACCTGGTTGGTCACCGTAAGTCACATGTACGAGTACCGTCAACAAACACGCAAATACACGGACCAACGTGGATAAACACACACACACACACACAGACACACACACACACACACACACAGACACACACACACTGTGTGTTCTCTAGTCAGAGAGTGATCTGTCCCACACAGAAGGCAAAAAACACCTCCCACTCGCGTCTCCAAATACCTGGTGCCATGACAACCAACTGGCTGCTTCCACGACAATGAGATTGCAGTTGAAAATGTCAGACCCTGCACCCCCCTCCCCCTCCCCCCTCCCAGCTTACATCCCCCTGCCCCTACCAGAGAAACACTACAAGACCACCACACTCGTCCTCACCCTCATCATCACCATCAGCATCACCAGCACAGCAGCATCATAGCAGCATCAGCTCACCATCAGCCGCACATCAGCCGCACCAGCACCGCACCACATCAGCATCAGCATCATCATCAGCCCACCATGACACATCATCACCATCAGCCGCACCATCAGCCTCACCATCAGCCTCACCATCAGCCGCACCATCATCACCAGCATCAGCATCATCAGCCCACCATACATCACAGCCTCACCATCATCCTCACCATCATCCTCACCATCATCATCACCATCATCCTCAACATCATCCTCACCATCATCCTCATCATCAACCTACACATCATCACTATATACCCATGCACTTACCCAGCCATCCGGCCCCAGAGTTGGGCACGCACATGTCCGTCTCGGCGCTGGGCAGCACGAAGCCCACCACGAACACCTCCACGCCGTCGGACATGAGCGCCAGACCCAGCACCAGGAACAGCTGCCACTGGAACCTCCCGTGTCCGCACTCCTGCATGATGAGCTCGTACTGCTGGGCCAGCTCCTCCTCGTCCGCCCTCCTCTCCTCCTCCAGCTCCTTCAGGCCATCCGGACGCCCTCCCAGAGCCACCTGGCACCCGTCGCCCCCGGGCTTCGCGTCGCCGTGCGCCGGCACCCCCTGGTACTCTCCCTCGTAGATCTCGTCCTCGTCGTCGTGGCCCTCCGTGGCGTCGCTGGAGGCCCCGTCGTCGGCGTCGTCGGCGGGGCGCGCGGTCGTCGTCCTCGTTCTCGAAGCGGCTGTAGTTGCGTTGGGACGAGTACTCGTCCGTGGCGCGGTCCACCACCTTGCCCACCTTCTTGGCGGCGTGGCGCTTGGCCTCCTTGGCGATGTCCTTGGCGCCTTTGACCAGCGACGTCCTGTTGTTCCCGTTGCCGTAGCCGTCGTCCATCTTGTTCGACCGCACCGATTGGTTGTTTGGCGTTGCTTAGCGAGTCTCTGTCCTACAGCGCGGCCAGGCGCATCGGAGATGGACGCTGAGGCCCGAGGGGTGGGAACGAACGGTGACCTTTCACCCTGGGGAGCTACGGGAGGTCAGAGGACCGGGACGGCCAGCTGTTAGTGCTGCTGATGGGGAGTACCGTAGATCTCTACACCAGGTGGATGGGACGCATCAGGTGGAGAGAGGAAGCCGAGCGATGACCGAGGGGCGGCTCACCGTCAACACTGTCTGAGCTCTGGGGTTCCTGACCATCTACCTGTGGATGAGAGAAGGATTGAGGTTAGTTGCAGTACACATGGTACATACAGTATATACAGTACACTGAAGTATATACCTTTTTACATATACATGTTTAGGTGAAGATTCAGGCCGTGTCTTTGTTTCTTCTGAGAATGGAATATTCGATGGGTAACCTCGACTACGTCATCTTAAAAGAACGGAGCTGTGTTTTCCATCTTGTTGTTACTGTGATGCCTTGAACAGGTTTTCCTCTACTGTGTATTGAGCGTGTGTGCGTGCGCGTGTGTTTACATGTGTGTGTGTGTGTGTGTGTATGTGTGTGTGTATGTGCCTTGCTTCCAGGGACTGGGGTCATGTCACGTCCCCCAGGCCTGACTGTCTGACAGGGATCCTGGGAAGAGAGGAGAGGAGAGGAGAGGAGAGGAGAGGAGAGGAGAGGAGAGGAGAGGAGAGGAGAGAGAGGAGAGGAAAGGAGAGGAGAGGAGAGGGGAGAGGAGAGGGGTAGAGGAGGAGAGGAAAGCCTCTCAGAGGAGCTGTCAGCCTCCAGCCTCACCAGCCCTCCTGCCACATCGCTGCCACACATCTGTCAGCCTCCACCACCAGCCTCTCCCTCGGAGGCCTGGGTCAGGATAGGGGGCTGGTGGGAGGGGCCTCACACAACCACCACACAACTACCATACAACTACCACACAACTATTCAAATAACACGCCAGTGATGCCTGTTCTGATTGAAACAGCCGAGTGTGGAGTCAGGGCAGCGGAGGCAGCGAGTGTGTCGTCAGGGCAGCGGAGGCAGGGAGTGTGTCGTCAGGGCAGCGGAGGCAGGGAGTGTGTCGTCAGGGCAGCGGAGGCAGGGAGTGTGTCGTCGGGGCAGCGGAGGCGGGGTCACTGCCCTCGCTCGACGCTGGCAGGTTGATGCATGGTGTTTTGTGTTTGTGCTCTCGCGGAGGAGATAAAACACAAGGATGGACACGTCAGGCTGGTACGAGCCTCACCACTCCGCACAGAGAGGCCAGACTAGCAGGGAGAGAGAGATTGGTGCAATGCAGCAGTGAGACGAGGAGGAGAAACGCCGTCCGGGGGAAGGTTATCGTCAGGGGAGTTGTCGTGGCGATGTGCGTGAGGTGTCGTGTGGGGACAGCTACAGTGTCACACGAATTTAAACGTGTTTGGCGTGAATGTCACATGGCGTTGTTTGTCTCGGGGTTTTGCCGTCTGACTGGGATGAAACTACACACTTCCTGTTTGTCAGGCCCGTCTCAAGGAAGTAGACGTCTCTGAATGTCCTTCTCTCTTTGGGAACTTCCCCTAAAGTCAATGACAGAGATGCAGCTTCCTGTCCGGCAGGCCTGACTTCAGAGTAAGGGGCGTCAGGCTAGGTGATTAGCCTTAGGATGAGCTCTGATACCTAATCAACTCCTCCTTAAGCTTTGGGGGACTTCTATTTTGAAGGGCCAGACTCTTTCCCTCCGAATGTCAGTTCAAAGCCGACTGGGAACAACGTTCGTTCTAGAATTCACGACAGAGCAACAAGTCCATGTGGCTCTCTCGCCATAATCAACAAGCGCTCTGCTCGACCCTTTTTTTTACCTCCTCCTTCTAGACTTCTCCAACACATAACTCTATGATCTCTTTTCTCCCTCCTCCCCTACCTCACGGTTCACGGTTGGTAAAATGGCGCAGGCTTCAAAGCCGTTCTCCTGAAAGGCAGTTGGGCACTTTAAAGGCCTTCCTTTCTTGTTGACATTTCATTATTCATGATAGGCCTGTCCGTCTATTTCCTACATGGGGTAAATATGCTAACGGTCATTAGCGCTGGCATTTCTAAGTCTCCCTGTGCGCCGGGTGCCAGAGAGATAAGACAGCCATGAGGAAACAGCCCATGCATATGTAGAGAGGAGCGATGCTACATGTACGTCTCAATATGAACACACACACACACACTTACCAAACAACCATACACATTACACACACACGTCTACCCATCACACACAGACAGACATACCAACCACACACACATGCACACGCACACATATACCCACCACGCAAACAAACACACGCACGCATACACAAACTGAACACACAGACTCGTACACCCCCACACACACACAGACAGACACACACACACAATGCTGACTCTTCTACCAACAGCCATCAAACTGCCTCACCTAGCCCCCCCAAGAATGTGTGTACAGTGATTGGGGTTAATATAACAAGTAGCCTTATGATGTGTTTAAGCAATCAGCAAAATTCCTGCTGCTTCTGAATCAGCTTCCTGCTGGCTGAGAAGAAATTATTTCCTCTCAGTCGTGCTGTCATGGCCCGTCGACACCGTCCAGCCACCTTCATTAATCACACACACCACACACACACGCACACGCACACACACACACACACGCACACCACCATACACGGACACACCACACACACACACACACCGCACACACGACAAACACACACCACACGACACACCACACACACACACACACCGCACGGACACACACACACACGACACACCACACAGACGCACCACACACGCACACACCACACACCACACACGCACACCACACGACACACGCACACACACAAAAGACACCACACGCAGACAATACCTACACACACTCACCACACACACATATAAATATACACCACACACACACACACACATACCACACACACACACACACCACACACACCTTGCCAGGCGACAAGCACATTTGGCAGTGACTCTCTGTGCCATTCTGCTCAAACAAAGAACAGCACAGTAATCTAAACCGATATAAAAGCTTTATAGTGATCAGACCAGGCATAAAGGGCCCTCTAATAGCCGTAATTTGCCTATGAGCTGGAAAAGACTATTTAAAATCTTTATTATAGACTCAGGTTTACACTCACACACACAAACACCCCCCCCCCACACACACACACACACACACACCCCCCACACACACACCCCCCAGCTGCCTGGCTGCGTGCAGTAATGTGATGATGGATGGAGGTGTGGGCTGACTGGCTGCTGGGACCAGGCCAGCAGCTGCAGGGTGCCTCCAGGACACACACACAGGTCTGATACAGGTGTGTGTGTGTGTGTGTGTGTGTGTGTGTGTGTGTGTGTGTGTGTGTGTGCGTGTGTGTGTGTCGAAGGTCCGAGTAGAAGACTTGCTGCAGAGGGCAGCTCTGTGAAGGCTGAACTTCCAGTGAGCAAACAGGAAGTTGACACACTCCTGCTGTGGATTCACAGCTGGTTCAGAACACCAAACTATCTCTCGCACGCACCCTACCAAACCTTAACCAAACCGAATGTTGGAAAACGCTGTCATGTTTCCTTATGCTGAGTTCTGGTTGTTTGGTTCTGAGTTCTGAGAAAGTGAAGCCCAGGTTGCTCGACAAACACAGGAGCAATCCAGACATATTCAGTGACCTCTCTGTGATACTGGTGTGAGCTTCAAATGTGTGTGTGTGTGTGTGTGTGTGTGGTGCGTGTGTGTGTGTGTGTGTGGTGGTGTATCCCGTGGTTCATGACCTCTCTCTGTAGGGAAGGGCCATTCTAGTTCCACTCCAGCGCTCCGATGACAGCTTGTGACATCACGAGGCGAGGCCTTGGTGTGTGTGTGGTGTGGGTGAGTTTGTGAAGAAGCATTCTAGATCATTCTTTTTAACGAGTCTTAACCGAGACAATGGATCACAGCAACTTGCCACTAGTGGCCGTATGTTGTCTAATAGACTGAGTTCAGTCGGTGAAATGTTCACCGATATATGCACACCTACAGCCTGAGGTGCAAGTGATTTGGTGTAAATATATTCCTCGCAAATGGCCATATTGTACAATTTAAAGAAAGACAACTGGATGTGCATTTGCATTCACATCCCTCCTTTTCCTCCCCTCCATCCCCTCCACTCCATCCCCTCCCGCACGTCCCCCCCCCACCATCCTCCCCCCTCCCCCACCACCCCACCCCCCCGCCTTCCTATGCACCCCGGATTCCCCCACTACCCCTCCGTCTGAGAGCGCGACGGCTATGGAAGGAGCATCAATCACCGGTTGGGATTTTGACGCAAACTGCATCCTGTAATGAGATTTCAGGCTGTCCTGACGTTGTGCTCGGAGATCAATCCCTCTAGTCCGTAAACAGGCAGCGCGGCAATAACTCAGTAAGCGCTATCGAACACAGCGCAGTTTAATGGATGGATCCGTTCTCCGTGTGTATAGCTACTGCAGTATATCGCTGCGTTTGTGTGAGTGTAACCTGTAGCGAAAGGAGTGGGGTTGCCAACAACGGGTTGGAGAGTGATGTAAGTGGCTATGTGATACCGACTACAAATGGACTATCAAATCTGAGCGTGGAGATTATTGACAGATCTAACGGATGAAGGAGAATCAGTTTCGCGATCAATTCTTGTGAAATAATTAAATACTCCGTCAAAACGTGTTTCATAAAACCTTGAAATCGAGTGTGGCTTTCAGAAGATTGCGTTGATTATGCCATAGACCTAGACACTTATCAAAGCATATTTCAGGAATCAATACTGAAGTTTCATTCATGGCATAGTGCTCTAAAGTGACGGATGTGTCAGCCGGTCAGGACTCGTGGACATAAGTTAGATGCTCAGAACCCGGTGGGCTCGAGGCGAGTTGTAAGTTTTCAATCGTGAGTCGTGACACCCCTGTCATGAAACTTTGCCATGCGCATGTTAGCGCATCTTAACGCAACTACATAGAACGTTTATGCACATTTGGAAGCAGCAAACCCTTAGAGTTCATACGTAGTTTAGTAACATTTAGCTCATAACAAACCGTCACATTTAACAGAAACAAAACTGAAGGCTATACACGGTGCTGGCCAAGCAGATATATATATATTGTTAAACATAGAAACTACTCACCGTCTACAGAAGATGGTTGTGATGGTTGCATTTAAACATCGCAGGGAGTCCGAGCTGTGAGCGTTTCTTAGAAATGTTTGGAGGTTTCCCTCGCGACACAGGAACTGAGTTTGTGTCCGCCTCACGAGCTTTCTCTCTTCTTCTTCTTCGTTTCTATTCACGATGCAGCGGCGCCTCTGCAGCAGCCCAAGAAAGCGGAGTGGCGGAGGGAGAATGTCTGAGAGAGAGGAGAGAGAAGAGAGAGAGAGAGAGAGAGAGAGAGAGATAGAGAGAGAGAGAAGAGCTAGAAAGAAGAGAGAGAGAGCTAGAGGGGGGTGGGGTTAGAGTAGACATAGAGAGGGAGTGAAAGGTGAGGGCAGAGGAGGGAGTGTAGGGGGAAATTAAATCAATAACCAAATCCTATGAATTGGAGTGGGCAGCAGTTCCGTTTAATGAAAACACAACTCATATACAACGAAGTACTACAAATATATTGAAAGAGAACATCACGACGATCAGAAGGGGATAAAGATCAATGGGCGGTTTTCATTGGGATTCGCAATGATCGTCTGTACCTTGGAGACTTAGTTGGCTACATTTGAGCGTTACTTTTACCCAGGCTGATATGTTAATTATAAAGAAAATTTAATTTGCATCGAGACGCTATGTAGAGGACTCATTAGTGGAGCGCTCTGTATGTGTGAACTGTCCATGGTGCTGAATCAGAACACGCAGGCTTCTGAATCGCCGGCAAAAAAAATATTTTCAAAAGCATCTCTTCTAAGATGTGAACTGTGTTAGGGAAGATTTCTTCCTTATTGGGGCATTATTCAACAAGTGGGTATACCTCACAGTCAATGGGAATCATGTTTTATCATGCATTATGATTTCAAATGAAGAATACAAATAAATGATTTTTTTAAAATGTGGAGATCTATATGTGTTTATTTATGTGCTTACATCTCCAGAGAGAGAGAGAGAGAGGAGAGAGAGAGAGAGAGAGAGAGAGAGAGAAAGAGAGAGGGGGGTAAGAGAGATAGAGAGTCAAAGAGAAATAGGGAGAGAAAGCAAGAGAGAGTGAAAGAGCGGGCGAGTGTAGCTGAGAGACGAAATAGATGGAATGATGAGAGATCTCTCTGGCTCTGCTCGATTCTTCTTTATGGTATGCATCGTGCCCTCTCGCGCTTTTCTCTCTCTCTCTCTTTCCCTCTCCTTTCTCTTGCTCTCTCTCTCCCTCTCTTTCTCTTTTCGCTCTCTCTCTTTCTCTTCTCTCTCTCTTTCCCTCTCCTTCTCTTTTCTCTCTCTCTCCCTCGCTTTCTCTTTTCCTCTACTCTTTTCCCTCTCTTTCTCTTTTCTCTCTCTTTCCCTTCTCTTTCTCTTGCCTCTCTTTCCACTCTCTGTCTCTTTTCTCTCTCTTGCTGTCTCTGGTTCTCTCTCTCTTTTGCTCTCTCCGCTCCGTGCGCTCTCTTTCCTCGCTCGCTTTTGCTTGACGTCACTCGCGAGTAAAGCCATGAGCTGGCCTGTTGCATTAACCACTGTTGGGTTTTTACTGTCTGAAGAGGTCCTTGGAGAGGCTTCCCGAGCCGAACTTCCCCCAAAAGCCTTCCTACTTCCGCTTGTGGCCAGAGAAGGCGCATTATAAACTCCAGCGAGCGAGCCTCCTCTGCTCTCGGAATAACCCATTAGGAGAGATGAACTCTCAAACAGGGAGAGGAAGGAGCATGGAAGCCCTTTTCTCTCTCGAGGCTCAAATAAAAATGCTAATATCTTCCTCTTTATACCCACCAGCTGCTGTTTCACCTTCGAGGACCTGAAATGAATTCACACGTGCGTGCTCACAGAGATACACACTCACGCACACACACCCGTGCACTAACACACTCACAGACACACAGCACACGCGAGCACGCAGACAGACGTACACCCCCATCCGAGCTTGCAAACACACACTCAGCGTTGGCATGGCTTTCGCTGATTGCTCCTCCGTCATTAAAGGAACGTGAGGTTTTTGTCGGCTGCCTCGCTCCGCCACAGCACGCGCCAGGCTCCGGCATCTGGCGGGTTCAGTCTACGTCTTCATGATGAAACTCGGCCGCCGCGTTTGGATTAGAACGACTTCCTCATCATCACCCGTGATCCTTCAGCATGCTGCCCTCCCGTTCGGTCTCTCGCTCTCTCTCCCTCTCTCTCTCTCTCCTCTCTCTCTCAGATCATCTTTCTCTCTCTCACTCCTCTTTTCCTGTTCTTCTCTGTCCTCTGTCTCCGCCCTCTCTCTCAGTCTCCTCTCTCAATCTCTCCTCTCTGTCTCTCGTCTCCTTCCCAATCCCTGGTCTCTGTCTCTGTCTCTCTCTCTTCCCCCTCTGGGGGTGGTTCTCTTTCTCTGTCTCTGTCTCGTCTCTTCTCATGTCCCTCTGTCTCTGTCTCTGTCTCTGTCCTCTTGTTCCCCTCTGTCTCTGTCCTCTGTCTCTGTCTCTCTCGTCATCTCTCTCTCATCGTTTCTCTCTCTCTCTCTCTCGTCTCTCGTCTCTCTTCTCGCTCTCTCTCTCTCTCTCTCTCCTCCTCTCTCTCTCCTGGCCCTCTCACCCTCTCTCCCCTCTCACCTCATGCGTCTCTCCCGGGGTCCCTCATTTCCCTTTCTCGCCACTCCCGTCGTACGAATCATCTTTCGGTCTCCAATTGGCGAGCTGCAGTCGTCTCCGCAATAGACCGATACGCTGAGGTTGGTTCCAAAGCAAAAGAAGACACAAAGGGGGACTAACAGAGTCGGACGTGCTAAATCATCTCCGGGGATAGACAGTTGTGGTCCAGAAGAAAGGGCGGGAGCTCATTCTCGCAAACTCACTCAAAGTACACTAAAACGTGTGGCAAAGGTGACAAGTCGGAGAGAATCGATCTAGACCAACGAAGAAGAGCAACAGACATCTCCCTCAAACGAACGCATCCATCATGGAATCTCGACTCGTCAGATCTACCAATCTACCCGGTCCAGGGCCAACGTCAACTACCGAACGAGGGGCTCCATCTTCAGGGACTCGTCTCGGAGCTTGTCTAAACTATACTGGAGCTTCGTACAGAATCTCGGAGTCATCAAAAGGCTGGTAGCTCTCGAAACGATCGTCTCTCTCTCTGCTCCTCTGCTACAGTCTCATCCACGTTCTAGTGAGTTCACACGGAGTCGGACCGTGGCCGAGCCTGACAGATGTACCCGCAGAGATCGTGACGACGGGAGAAGAAAAGAGGGGGAGAACGGAGAGATGAAAAAGAGTGGCGGTCGTGTTGCTTGTACTGTGGCGTACAGGATGACACAGGGCCTCGGGGCGGCAAGTTGAGCTGCTCCATTATCGGCTCATCCATCTCCCGTGTTGTTTGTGTGGTGTGGTCCGTGTGTGGTGTGTGTGTGTTCCGTGTGTGGTGGTGTGTTGTGGGTCCGTGTGCGTGTTCGTCCCTGCATGCAGTACAAACACACA
>CAEFZP010000476.1:185000-190927 GCA_903064625.1 Mallotus villosus | reverse complement strand
TCAACGCCATCTTACCCACTGCCCACCCATTGTGTACTTTTCCATCTACTCACTCCACATATACAACAACACATGCTCGCGCCACCGCTCCAGTACCCATCCAAGTCCCCTATCGTAAACACCTTTTCAAGTCCAACAACAGTGCACACTTGCTGCCTTAATGTGAGCGACCCTATATCCATATTCATCTTTTTGTTTTTTCCATGTGCCACCGATGCTATAAGGGATCTTCGTCCCCACTGGTCACCTCCCCCTATTATGAGGCAGTCTACCTCGTCTATTCATCAGGATTACGCGTAGGTTGGCCTACGACTTCTTCTTCGCACGGGCACCCGTCTATCGTCATTTGTTCTACGTACCCCCTTCATTTTTATCTTACACACGTCACGTGTTGTCAGGATGGATACACGTTTTAGCTGGCGGGCTTGGCTGTAAGGTCCGGTAGCGGGCCCGATCCCTGCATGTAGTGCAACTCGACGAGTCTTGCCTCGGTCTGAGTCACGGGCTCTTGTCCTCTACAGGATCGGGAGATTTGGCTCCCTCCGTGACAAACACCTGCACCCTCCATAGTTCGATCGCTCACGAAGCGCCTCTTCTGACGGAACCTTGTTCTCCACGACTTACCGCTTTTTCGACGTCCTATCGCCAGAAGTTTTGCTACTTCCTGTGAAGGTTCCGCGCCCTTGGACTCTTTGTGGGTGATGATCGTACGGCGAGGGCAGGGTCGGCGTGCGGTTAGTTCGATGCTCCCGCGCTCGTCCCCCCTATATGGGCCGCGTATCTCGGCTACCGCTGCATACTGGGACCTAACGCGGTTAGGGGTGTGACAGGCTCGCGATGGTTTAGCGAGCACGATGGTCGCGGTTACTATTTGCCACGACCATACACCACAGATCAGGATGCTGGACCACACAGACAAAAAACACGAGCCGCGCGGCGGACCGTGGGTCGCGGGGCGGGCGCGCTGTCCGCGCTGTGCGCGCGAGCGGTCGCGCGAGGCGCGGTCGGAGACGAGAACAAAGAGAAAGAGCCAAAGAGACAGCAGCCCCGAGACAAGCGAAAGAGAAAGAGAAAGAGAAGAGAATAGCGAAAGGATTGGACATAGAGATTAATAACGGAGTGAAGTGGTAGGGACGCGAGATGACAGGAGAGGGAGAGAGTAAGGGTGTCTAGACGACCGAGCAAAGAAGCAACGCAGAGCGAGCGAGTCGAGAGGAAAGAGCGAAAGAGATAGAGTGCGAAAGAGAAAGAGAAACGAGCCAGCAGAACGAAGACTTGGAGGAAAGTGGAGCAAGCGAGAAAGAGGAAAAGCGACACTAGAACGAGCCAGAGAAATGAGACAAAGAGAAAGTCGCCCTATACAGAGGACAGATCAGCCTGCAACGAGCGCGCAGATCTCGGAGCGAGATAGGAGATGCTCTTGTTCGGATTCGATCGGAGTATGATCGGATATTTCGCTCTCTCTCTCTATTAGCAGCATCTAACATCTCACTATCCCCCGTATCCACCCAATCCTGGCTCTACTATGCTCCATAGGACCGCTCAATATCTCTCTCTCTCTCTCTCTCCTATCTCTCATCTCGTATCCATTGCTGACAGCGCTGTCCTGCCTAGCGTCAGCATCCCTCCCAGACCACAGGTAAATCCACCTGTTCATGTTTGAGCCTACACAAAACCCCCCTCTCCCTGATCCATCCCATTAAGACCCCATTTCCTCCCTTTCTCTATGCCCTGCTCACAGCTTGATCCCAGCATCTACTAGCGCGTACGGCAACTCCATGTTTCCAGGGTCCAGCATCTTATACGCCCTTCACTCACTTCTTCTCCCCCCCCACCCCTCTAAACACACACACCACCACCCATCACCTCACACGCACAATTTGTTTGACAACTCATTCCCTCTCATGTGTGCACGAGAACAACACACTCAGACCACACTCACAATCACTTATGAGGCTAATATCCAAGTCAATATTACACTTAGGTCATATGTCCAGGGACTAGCTTTGGCGACGCGAGACCAGGCGGTAATTCTTAGGGCATAGTTGGTTTTTTTGTTTAAGGCTGCGGCGTCAGTCTGAACCACTGCGTCGGGGTTTGCGTGACAATGTGAAGTTCGGGGTAGGGAATATCGCTGCACGAAGAGTGCACTGCATAGTAATAGGTTGGGGTAGTATGGTTGGTGGTCCCTCTTTTTGCACTTCTTACCTTAGATCGGGGGTACGGCTGCGGTTGTCTTATGATTTCGAGCCTAACCCTCAGTTTCAGGTCTGGGTTCAGTGCTGACTTAATCCGGGTTAGGTGGATGGTCCTATGTTGACCTAGCCACTCTGTAGCATCAGTCTCTCTTCTATATGCCTTATCTCTTTAGGACGTTTGTATTTTTATCCTTTTGTCATTGTCTTCCTGTCTCTCTCTTCTCAGATACTCTCTCTCGTTGTAATCTCTCTTAGTCTAATCCCTTGTTGGTTCCTTCCGCTGTAATAATCCTGGTCATCTTTCGTTACATCTTCCACAGATTCTCTACATACTAAAGGTTGTGTTGGCATCCTTCCAGGTTCTTTCTCTTCCGATCTATTAGTCTGCTTAACGCTGCGATTGTACTGAAATATGCAGATTCATGTGGCTTCTGTCTGCTCTCTACTTTCGGCGTCCTGTCTCTCTATCTCGCTCTCCTCTCTCTCTCTCTCTATCCCTCTCTCTGTCTCTCTCTCTCTATCCGTCGGCTGGCTAGGAGGTGTCACGCGTGCAGGTATGAGAGTGGCCTCCTCGCTCTGCCAGCGACACAACACACACAATGCACTTCTATGTCGGCACTACTGAATAAGGACCAGCAATCACTCTCTATACTATGACCGAGCAAGAGAGGAGTGTGAGCAGCGTCTCACCCCTTCCGTCCCGTCACGATACTTCGATGCGAATACAGCCTGCATCTCCGGACAGCATCAGAATACACCGAGTAGAAGGCCGCACCCGCACGCAAGCCACGGATAGCACACCGCAACAGAAGACTGATAGGCGACCAGCCATGTCACCCTTCCTGCACTATACTGACTGGCGCTGCTCACTCCACTTCCTCTCCATACACCGCCATATACTTCCTCACCAGGCTCACCACGTTAACTCCGCACTCCCTATACTTACTCCTTCCTCACCCCTTCTTCCCTCACCACTATACTCCTCCGCCCTCACACCCTTCCTCACCTCACCCCCTATAGTGTGGGTGACTGAGCCCACAGTCCGTAAACACGCTCCGTGCTATGACGTGGAGGAGGTAGTACTGGTAGTTAGTGTATCGCTCTGCAGCCACGCGAGCTATAGTAGGATTGACCTACAGGAGAGACTGAGAGGACGAGCGTGGAGGGCTGGATTGTGTTGCGATTGAATACGTTACGGGTGCGGTATGACGTATGAGCTCTCTGATTTGCGTGTTACCGCAGCTGTCTCATACAAACCTATGTCTTTCTCGTGCCTCTCTCTCTACTCTCTCCCTCTCTCGCTATCTCTCTACACTCTCTCTATACGTACCTATGTCCTCACTCTCTCTCTCTGTCGTTATACTTTCCCCTCATTTCTCTCTCTGTCTGTCTCTTTCCTATCTCTCTCTGACTTAGCTCTCTCTCTGTCATCAGGTCATGCCTGACGTGTCCCCATTGCCTTAAACAGAGCAACACCTTTGACCCTTCTTGTGCATCTCCTTGCCCATCCCCACTACGGCAGACACGGTAAGACTACACACACACACACACACACAACACACCACACACACACACACACACACACACACACACAGACACACACACACACAGACACACACTGTATGACATATCCCCTGTGTCCTTCACAAAGCCCTTTGACGCCATTTTTCCCGGTTGACGTCAGCAGCTTGGCCACATCTTTTACGGAGGTAGGAGGAAACGGCAGTTGGGATAGAAGGACGAAAGCTTGCGAAGGGAGAGAAAGAGCCGGGAGAAATGGAAGAGATGAGAGAAGAGTTACCTGATAGAGACAGGAGAGACACTGTGGTGGGGATGAGGGGAGAGGTACCTGATAGAGACAGGAGAGACACTGTGGAGGGGATGAGGGGAGAGTTACCTGATAGAGACAGGAGAGACACTGTGGTGGGGATGAGGGGAGAGGGTACCTGATAGAGACAGGAGAGACACTGTGGTGGGGAGGGGAGAGGGAGAGTTACCTGATAGAGACAGGAGAGGACACTGTGGTGGGGATGAGGGGAGAGTTACCTGATAGAGACAGGAGAGACACTGTGGTGGGGGATGAGGGGGAGAGTTACCTGATAGAGACAGGAGAGACACTGTGGTGGGGATGAGGGGAGAGTTACCTGATAGAGACAGGAGAGACACTGTGGTGGGGGATGAGGGGAGAGGTACCTGATAGAGACAGGAGAGGACACTGTGGTGGGGATGAGGGGGAGCGAGGACCTGATAGAGACAGGAGAGGACACTGTGGTGGGGATGAGGGGAGCGTACCTGATAGAGACAGGAGAGACACTGTGGTGGGGATGAGGGGAGAGTTACCTGATAGAGACAGGAGAGACACTGTGGTGGGGGATGCTGGTGGAGATGTGAGCTGTCCCTGGAGGGGAATAGCAGATGGATCCTCTGCAGCACACACACACCACAAACACAGTCACACAACACACACACACACAACAGTCAAACACACACACACACAAACAAACAAACACACAACAACACAGTCTCAACACACACAAACACAACACACACAGTCACACAAAACACACACAGTCAAACAACAAAACATCACAAAACAACACACACACACAGGCACACACACAAAACGCACACACACACAAACAGTCAAAACAAACACAGTCACACCAACACACCACACAGTCACACACACACACACTCAACACACACACACACAGTCACACACACACAACACACACACACACACAGTCAACACAGTCACACACACACACACTCACACACACACACAGTCACACACGCACACCCATCGGCGCACCAGCCGTTGTCGCCTTCCCCGCTGTGAGAAATCGCGCTCATCAAAAGTCCTGACCAAACATTTTCGATCCAATTTCCCAAACACAACAAACGCTGTAAGTCAGCAAAGTGTTCCTCCGTAAGGCAATACGGGCCCTGTCCACTTGACATGCCCAAAGAAAAATAGGGTGTCAGAGAATAGAACGAGAGAAGAGAGAGAGAGAGAGAGAGAGAGGGAAGACGGGAGGGCGAGAGAGAGAGAGAGAAGAGGAGAGGAGAGAGAGGAGGAGAGAGGAGAGAGAGAGGAAAGATCGCATTCCAGAGACCAAATAAGGCGGATGTTGTCCACAGCTGACTGTGAGGATGTAATGAGATGCCAACATCCAAATCAATTTGCCTGTGTGTGTCCTGTGTTATTTATTGAAGACCTTAACTGGACCACTGAACTGCCCAGTCATGTCGATCCTCCATGCATGCACTTCCTCACCAACACGATTCCCTTTTACAGAGAACATCAATTCTCAAACTCCATTTCATGTGGAATTCGGGCCGTACACACACACACACACACACAGACACACACACACACACACACACACACAGACATCTAAAGCTCGATTAGCTTCTTTGAAGAGTGTCTCACTGTGCGTTTGTGGCCTGGGGTGCCCCTGGAGTCAAGCTCCTGTGTGGTGGTAAATATGAATCAGGGCCCATTCTGGACACTTCTCTGTCCGGAGGAGGGCTGACTGCCCCCCCCCACCCCCCGCCCGCTGACCTCCAGCCGCAGAGGCGTCCACCCAGAATGCCTGATGAGGCTGGAGGACCCCGTTTCACGTGTTCAGATTCCGGAGGATGCAGGGTTTCACAAGCTCTGCCCTTCCCTTTCTCCGAGTTGCACTTTTTCTCTCTCCGCACTCCATCCCTCTCGTCTGCTCGACC
>CAEFZP010000476.1:47500-180000 GCA_903064625.1 Mallotus villosus | reverse complement strand
GCACACAGACACCCGCGGTGTGGCAGGCAGACAGTCACACACACGCACACACACACCCGCGGTGTGGCAGGCAGACAGTCACACACACTCACCTGCGGTGTGGCAGGCAGACAGTCACACACACTCACACACACACCCTCAGTGTGGCAGGCAGACAGTCACACACACACTCACACACACACCCTCAGTGTGGCAGGCAGACAGTCACACACACTCACACACACCCGCGGTGTGGCAGGCAGACAGTCACATCGTTGACCCCCCCCAGCAGGGACCAGACCCATAACCATGAGTAATGTCCCGCCGTAGATAATCTGATCTCTCCCACAATGCCTGCGTTCCTCCACACACACACTGACAGACACGCACAACACGTACACAGATCCATAACACAGACACACACGGACACACTTACACACACACAAACACACACACGCATGTCCATACACTCACAAACACACACACACACAAACAAACGGCGGAAGGCGCAGCGGAGGCAAAGAGGCAATCTGGTCACCAGCTAATAAAAGCAGAAATTGAAATGCGGGATTCAGTTAGGAAGGGAAAGGTTGCAATTTCTCATGTCGACCGTGAGAGGGGTGAGTCAGCGGGGGTCCAGGAATTACACCGGCCGCCCTCGTGGGTAGAACCTTCCAGAAAGGCCCGGAACAGCGTTCTACACAGCGGAAAAGAAGAAAGTAAACACACACACACCGGCCAGAGGAAAAGCTGGTCACGTTGTCGGAAAAATTGAAGATGTAACCTTTTATTCTGTCTAAAATGATACCGTATTGAGCTTTGTGTGCAAAGGGAGGCCTGCCCCCACATGTGAACTCTGGGTAACACTGGGCTTACGGAAACAAGGGGACCTGGGCTGACCACTGTGACACACGTATCACCATTATTATTACTTATTGTCTTCTAGCCTCTTTGTTGACCACTGCGGTCGACCAGACCGCATGATGGCATGATGGGCCATTCGTTTGGAGCTGTTGTCCTTAAAGGTGGCATGTTGTCCTTAAAGGTGGCATCTCCACCCTTGTGCGGTGATGACTCACTCTGTCTTGGATTATAGCACTGTTCCACAATAACGGAAGCAAGCAATATATTCTGGAGGATATTGAATCGACCCTATCGGTTAATACAAATCTGTTGTTTCAAAGGAAATAGGACATTGCTGCTCCATAAATCTTTTTTTCACATACAGGCCCCGCCTCACAGCCTCACAGCCTCACAGCCTCACAGCCTCACAGCCTCACAGCCTGACAGCCTCACAGCCTCACAGACTGTTGTCACCCTGCGACAGGCTTGTTTAAGTGGACCTGTTTTGGCATTTGTACTTGAATGGAGAGATAAACTTCACCGGCCGTGAGGCCTGCCAGTTGATGGAATGTGGCAGACAAACTCTGAAGCAGCGTTTTGGAAGCACTTGCAGTGGCCTCTCTGCCACTTAACACAAGGCCAGGATCCCGCTGGGTAAACGAGGGTCTATCAAGGCACAATGTGTGGGCGTCGTCCACCGCCAGGCCCAGGTTCAGTCTGAGAGAGAAAGAGTGTGTGTGTGTGTGTGTGTGAGTCACAGTGTGTGTGTGTGTGTGTCAGGAGAAAAGCCCCCCTGGGAGAGGTGTGAAAGGGTGACATCTCCATGGAGATAAAAGCATCCGTCTATACGCTGGACCCGTCTACACACACACACACACACACAAAGACCCCCACATTTTTTCTTTCTGTATCTTCATCCCTATCTCTGTCTCTCCCCCCCACACACACACACACACACACACACACACACACACACACACACACACACACACACACACACACCAGACTGATGAGAGTATAAAGAGCTCAGTTCTGCGGGGTGTTCAGTATTCAGCAGCGTCTCAGTGAACAGAGCGGTTCAAGCAGAGACCCCAGGTGGAACGGGCGGAGAGAGTTTCCCATCAAAATGCTAAACGCTGCCGGCCGGAGGACCTGTCTGTGGGCGGGCGGCTCGCTCGGCCGTGAGGGCGTGGAGCTCCGGCATGGGCCGTTCTTACTCTCCTGCTGAGCGTCAGCGGAGTTGCCGCGGAGACACGACACCACTTCCGTGTGGCCGTGCTGCAGATGAGCATTCTCAGTCGTCAGCTCGCTCGCTCTCTCTCTCTCTCTCTCTCTCTCTCTCTCTCTCTCTCTCTTTATCTCTCTGTTTCTCTTTCCTCAGCCTGTTTCCCCGTCCTTATCTCTCTCTCACAGTGATAACAGATGAGGTAAACAGCTCATTCCCGCGTGAACGTTTCAGCACAGAGGAGCCTTGTTCCACGGGCACATTGCAGCCTTCTGAGTCACGACCCCACGTCAGCCAATCGGGACGAGAGTCGAAACTCCACCCGCGCGGGCCGACCGGTTCCTGCCGCGTCGGAGACGTCACAGGGGGAAACACACACGGCCCGATCAGTAACTGAGAACAAACACATTCCTGTGTGTGGAACCAGCTCTTCCTCCAAACACAGGCCTGGGATCTGCCAAACCAGGTTGTCCGTTTGTGGTTACGGTTAGTTACCATGACGTGTGCAGTGCATGCGGCGAGGGAGGTGCATGCTGGGAGTCGAGTTTGGCGAGAGGCGGGAAGGGACGAGGGAGCAGATGCGTCGTCTCAGTTGACCTCAGTTGACCTCATCTGTCGTTCGCCGTCGACACCCCAGGTGTCACTCTCGTCGCCGGGGACAACGCTCACCTCAGACACAGGAAGTGGCGCGACCTCTGTCTCGCCCCGGTACGCGTCTGCTCGCCGACCCCCCCCACCGCCCCCACGGCCCCCTGGGTATTTTTAGCGCCCGCGTGGGGGTTGATTTGACAGGGGTCACATGACAAACCCGCCAGACATTTCTCCATTCGAGTCCCACAGATGACAGAGAACCTCGATAACACAAACAGGAATAGACGAATAGAGAGAGATGAATAGTGCTCTTTGTCAAGTGTTCACAGCCTGAGGGGATTTCTTATTTGAGACGGGTACATGAAGCAGTCACATGTCGCCTCGTTAAGCGTTGTGGAGGCCGTGGGCAGAGAGGCGGCGTCAGACGGCACCGGCAGAGCCTCTGTGTGAGTCTGTACCCGCAGGCGGGCCCGGCCCGAGCGCCATCGCAGGCCTGTGATCCGCTACGCTTAGCTTAGCTTCGCCTCGAACCATTTGGAATGAGATGGCAGAAGCGCAAACGGCGTGATCCGGAACGTTCCGGAAGAAAGAGAAACGGTTCTCGGTTACGGCGGGAAGGCTCTTCTCTAACCCTAGTCAGACAAGTAGTCCTTATCTGACATGGAGTCAATTTGTATAAAAAAGAAAAGAAGGTATCTGTGACTGTGCTGAGAAAGTAGTCCCCCAAGGACCACAGGAAAGTACATTGTAGTTCTTTTGGTATTTATGAATGTAAGATTTTTTGTTCAATATTAAGACGGGTGTACCATAGCGTTCTCTTCTGAAATGTGTGCCGTCTAGAACCGTCCAATACTTTGTTGTCTTTTATGCACTTCTGTGGGGGCATTAATTGTTGTAGTTTGGTTTTGTTCATTTCCTTACTTCATTCGTCTCCTGACAGAGTGGGCCCACAGCCTCAAACCCTTACAGCCTCACAGCCTCAAGTGACAAGGAAGTGGAGGAGAAAAGAGAGAGAGAGGAGGAGAGGCAAGGGGTAAAATAGACACACTGGAGGCATGGAGAAAGGAGGAAAGAGACAAACATGACAGTGAAAAAATTGACGCAACACAGAAAGACAGAAACATGTGGTGGTGGGTGGGGGGGGTGAAAGAGGGGGATGGAGAGATGTGGGAGGAAGAGAGAAAGGTGGAGAGAGAGAGAGAGAGAGAGAGAGAAGAGGAAGACCAGCACAGAAGGAGCAATTCTACAGGGGCTGAGCTGTTTAATTAAAGCTGTCACACTCACTGCCAGGCTCCTGAGAACAATCTCTCTGCCCCTTACTCTCTGTACCCTCTCTCTTTCTGTCTGCCCTCTGTATCTCTTTATCTTCACGCTCTCTCTCTCCGTCTCACTCTCCCTGTCTTCCCTCAATCTCACTCTCTCCCCCCACTTCTCCTTCCCCGTCTCCCTCACTCCTTTTCTTCTCCTCTGGAGAGCGGTGGTGAGAATGAGAGTCTGGCAGAGGGTACTCCCCTCAGACCTTGTCTGGAGGAGACAACACACACACACACACACACTGCACACACACACTGTACCCACACACGCTGCACACACACACACTGTACCCACACACTGTACATACACACTGCACACACACTGCACACACACACTGTACCCACACACACTGTACCCACACACACTGTACCCACACACACTGTACCCACACACGCTGCACACACACACACACACACTGTACCCACACACGCTGCAAACACACACACTGTACCCACACACTGTACATACACACACTGCACACACACTGCACACACACACTGTACCCACACACGCTGCACACACACACACACACACACTGTACCCACACACACTGCACACACACACACTGCACACACACACTGTACCCACACACACTGCACACACACACACACACTGCACACACACACACACACACTGTACCCACACACACTGCACACACACACACTGTACCCACACACATTGTACCCACACACACTGCACACACTGCACACACACACACACACACTGTACCCACACACACTGTACCCACACACACTGTACCCACACACACTGCACAAACACACACTGCACACACACACACTGTACCCACATACACAGACACACTGCACACACACATGCACAACCTTCACAGACGCACACACACTACACACACACACACACACGCACACACACTGCACACACAGCATGACGCACGTAGCCAGACACATTCGCACACATACGTTCAGCTGAAAACCAATGGGTACAACATGCCACACACGCTTAAACAAGCAGGCACTCACAGGAGGGACCCACCGAGCACAGCCGGCACCCACCATCAGCCTCACGCCCTGAGCCCAGACTGAGGGGATGCTATGGAAAACATCACTGTGATGTTAAAATGTGACGGCTGCTGTCTCACGGTGGGAGACTCTGGCTTGGGAAGGCTTACAAACCGAGGAGCGTGTAGACGTTTCCGACGACGTCACGGAAGGAGTAAAAGGACAAAGAGGGGAAGGGTTTGTGTGTGAGGTGGGGCGGAGAATGTGGCGACTGGGACCCAATACAAAAGGTTGTGTGAGAGAAGGACCACCAAGTGACACTTGTCGGACGCCACGTCATAGCGGAGGACATCCAGTCACCCTCCACGCTATCGAGCCCCCAGGTTTTGCAATTACAAGTCAACGGCAACTCTGAAAGCTATTACGGTTTTCTCGCATCGCGACAGTAAATAATTTCTTCTTCACTTCAGCGTGCTTACTGAAGGTCACGGCCCGCTGAACAAATTAGTGTCTCAGAACGTGGCCTGTTCTCTCAAGCGGGTCTGTCGTTGTGGGGACTGCCGGGCGACATGACAACAAGTCTACTTCCTGTTCCGTGGAATGAAAGGGGTTTACTTGT
Organism: Mallotus villosus; assembly: GCA_903064625.1. Taxonomy (NCBI): domain Eukaryota; kingdom Metazoa; phylum Chordata; class Actinopteri; order Osmeriformes; family Salangidae; genus Mallotus; species Mallotus villosus. Next base: position 174,452 of record CAEFZP010000476.1, on the reverse strand, counting down.
TGCGTCAGTGTAGGCTATAATGTGCCATGTGCGTGTGTGTGTGTCGGTATGTGTGTACAGTTTGACGGCGACAGTGATTAATTGCACGGCGGGGTTTGAACAAGCCTGTTTAATTAAATCCTCAGATAATGTCAGAGTTTACGTTGCCCGGGAGACGGAGGTTTTCGCTCTGCGTTCGTGCCGCCCCTAGCAGTTACGTGCCGTTAATCAACTGGTGTTGACGGTAACACGCGTAGCGACATCATACTTTACAACACCCCTGGGTGCCTCAGAATTACCGGAGCATTCTATTGTAATGTCCACTGTCAGAGATTGTTTCGAGATCCGGGTAGTGTCAACGATTTAACCTTTGGCTTTGGCATTGGTGTCGGCTGCCAAACATTGACTCTAGTTGTGTGTTTTGGCACGGTGCCTGTTAGGTTTCCGGTTGGTTCCGCTACTGTGTGGTTTCCCCTCGACCGTCCACGAGTCTTAGTGAGCTTGAAGCCGGGGGGAGCTGGACACAGCTAGCATGCTGCTATCGCCTTCAGCTCGCCTAGTCATCTCTCCTCTGTCGGCTGGGGGTCAGTGTAGAACAAGGCTCAAATGTGATTGGTCCTTCGTGTCTGACCTCTGACCTCTCCTCCCCCAGGGTACCACCACAGCCTCCCCTCCTCCCCCTACACTTCCGAGGGTCAAAGGTTACCGCCGTCCGGCGCGCTGTCCTCGGAGTTCCTGGACCAGGGTGGCTCCACTAAGGTCCTCCTGCTGATCTGCAACACGGCAGGTTCTAGCCAGCAGGCTGTCAGGTGGGTGGGACTCGGCGTGTTTGTTTTACAACTTGAAGTGTTCTTCAGATGTGGCCTACCGATGTTGTACATTCATACTCATTGACAGCTTCGCGTAAGTATGTTTGTACTTCAATGATCATACTTGAAGTATACTTTTCGCTTGGGCGGGGTTCATATTTCTGTTTCAAATACACGCACACACTATCGTCCATGTTGAAGTTGAAGTCGTCGTAACTTCTTTTTTTTTCTTTCAATATTTTTTCTTTCAATATTTTACAATGAGAGACAAAAATGATGAGACAACATCATGCTCTGCCATGCTCCGACAAAACCCAGTCTGAACGTCAACAACCCTTTTTACTACTTAGTTTGACATCCGTTGGTTTGTCCGCTTGTCTGTTTCTAAATGTTCCTGTAATTCAGCCCTTTTCTACTGAAGGTTACTGGAACATTCTTCAGAGGAGCCACATAAAGCCAGAGTAAATAGTATTGAATTATTCAATGTCCATCTCATTTATGGAACTCTAGAGAATCCTTTTAGCCTCTGGGTTCATAGAGAGTTCCGTACATGCTTGAGGATACATTTCCTGATCTATTCGAAGGCGGAGCTAAGTGGCAGAGACACTCCCGGCTGTGTGTCTGAGAGGGGCCCACACCTGTCAATCAAAAGTCCTTGTCGGTTCTGTGCCCTGTCACATTCGCTCTTATATATAGTGTCGTGAACTTAGTGTGTGCCTGTGCCTAAGTGTGTGTGTGTGTCTGCTGTGTTGTCGGCGGCGGCAGATGACGGGTATTCCCATGAAAGGCCTCTTAATGTCAGGATGACATTCTGAGTACCTGTCTAGCCTCCGGTCTCCCTCCGCGGGGAGCCTCTGTTTGTTTACACCCGCTGACTGGCAGATGTCAACTGTGGTTGACCCAGATCGCCCGTTTGACAGAAGCCCCCCTAACAGTTCCTCTCCCGCTCACCCTCCCTGCCTCTATCCCCCTCTCCTCCGACACTCCCCCTCTACCTCGATCTCTCCGCCGCCGCTCTCTGTCTCCCTACTTCCTCCGCTCTCTCTCTTTCCGTGCCCCTCTTATCCTCACTCTCCGTCTTTCACTCAGTTACTTCCGCTCGCTCTCCCTCGTCCCCTTCCTCTCTCTCTCTCGGACTCTCTTGATCTCGCTCAGGAGGAGAGCGGGCCCAGCCCGCTGCAGTGGAGTTCAATCACACCATGGTGTGTTATCACCATAATCTCCTTCTATGGTTCTCGATGAAGTCGGCTATTTTAGGGGCGCTCTGAGATTGTCCGTTTCAGCCATCTTCAGCCAGTGTTCCGGTTCAGATGAAGACTCGTGAGAGGCCGTTTAGGACCTCGGTCTAGTTACTGTTCCATTCGTTCCCAAATATGTTTTGTAGACTTCAAGGTTCCCCGTAGATCTTAAACATCCTTTAAAGTTTTAACATCTGAAAAGAAATATAAATAGATCTTTTTTTTTAAGCTTCAAATCCTGCTTGAATCCATCGTTACTTATTTGGAGTTTTAGGGATGGGATCCATTTTTATAGATGTTGTAATCTTAGATTTTGAACACTTTTTAAAACCCAAAGTGAGCATGAAAGTACAAAGTGTTCAAACACTTAATTTCCTGAAAACTTGATATTCATTTCATGTCATTGGGTTTGATAAAGTCTTTGAATTGTCATGAAGGAGCGCCTTGCACATTATTGATAGATCTACCAATTATTCTCTTGTTTCTTAATTTGTTCTTTGTATGTGTCCATCCCACACTGTGTCGCCTCAAATAAAATAAATAAAAAGCCTCAAACTCAATTTGAAAGTCAGGAACAGAACAATGCAGAGGGTGAGAGAAGAAGCTTAGGGCTTCAGCTTATTTAAAGGTGGCCCAAGCGTAGGATTAAAAACAAACGTATTTGTCTAATTCAGTGAAAACCGTATTTTTGGGGGGAACCGTACAATTTGGATCGCTGAACAAACCCCTCATCAATCCACACTGCTTTGGGGAAGGAAAATGTATCATATTCCCTAATGGACTTTCTGAGTTCAAATGTACTCAAGCCTGAAATACATTTCCAATGCCACATAACTATGAGGGGGTTTATGTTGGTTGGTAGTGCTGCTAAACATGCTATTTCCCTCACCCTCCTCTCTCTCTCTTTACCCTCTCACCCCACCCCCCCACTTCTCTCTCTCTACTCTCTGTCTCTCTCTGTCTCTCTCACGCTCTCATCTCTTTCCCTCTGCCGCCCCCCACCCCTATCTCTCTCTCTCTCTATCTCTCTCTCTCTCTCTCTCTGTCTCTCTCTGTCTCTCTCCCTCTCTCTCTCTTCTCCCTCTCTCTCTCTCTCCCCTGCTCTCTGTCTCTCTCTTTCTCTCTCCCTCTCTCCCCCTGCTCTCTGTCTCTCTCTCCCTCTCTCTCTCTCTCACCCTGCTCTCTGTCTCTCTCTCCCTCCCTCCCTCTCTCTCTCTCCAGGTTTGGTCCTCCCTTCCATATGCGAGAAGACAGGACCATCTCCTGGGACCAGCTCCAGCAGAGTATCCTCAGCAAACTCTATTATCTGATGCTCAATGGATCCCAGGCACAGGTAGGGTAGGGCTGCACTTCCCTCGACATAGACACACACACAGACACACACACACACACACACACACAACACACACACACACACACACACACACACACACACACACACACAGACACACACACAGACACACACACACACACACACACACATAGACACACACACAGACACACACACAGACACACACACAGACACACACACACACACACACACACATAGACACACACAGACACAGACACACACACAGACACACACACACAGATACACACACACACACAGACACGCACACACACACACAGACACACACACACACACACACACACAGACACACACAGACATACACACACATAGACACACACAGACACACACACACACACACACACACAGACACACACACAGACACACACAGACACACACAGACACACACAAATCTTTTAACAACCTTCTGCAAAGTTACAGTACGATAACTTCCATGGGCAAGGTTGGACACAGCCTGTGCGTCATGACTGGTGTGTGCGTGTGTGTTCGTGTGTGTGTCCTTCACGTCCTCAACAACTTTCCGTGTAAAGAGAAAAAGAAAAGAGGAGCGAGACCCGAATTGCCCTTAATTACCAAACGGGAGACATTCAATTAACTGGAGAGGCAGGGGTTGGGAACCATCTCCGGTCTCTCTCTCTCTCTTCACACTCAGTGTGTTTGGGGCGGCGGGCGCACACAGCCACCCTGACACGGCTGATAACGTGAGAGCCAGTCAGGCCCCTGAAGAGGACTGGCAGCAGAGTCATTATCTACACGCGCTGGCCTTTTCTTCCAATTCCACGGAGCGGGGAGTCGGTGCGCATGGTTAACTGGCCACCTGCGCACCTTGGTGACACACTGGGAGATTTGAACATTCTGGTTGGAGGTTGACGAGCCATCTTTTTTATTTTTTTAGAAAGGGCGCTTGTTCCTTGAATGATGTAGCGTCACACCCCCCCACCTAACCCCCACCAAACCCCCACCTAACCCCCACCTAACCCCCCCACCTAACCCCCACCAAACCCCCCCACCTACCCCCACCAAACCCCCCCCACCCAACCCCCCACCCAACCTGAGACCATCACCCTGACCAACCCTTATACCCACTCTCAGTCCAGTGTGGGCTGTTTCGTCACTATGGGAGACGCCATGGCGACGGTGCGGTGTCTGAGGAGGGTTTGATCCAGGGCAAACAGACTTCAGGCTCAAAGTCTCAGGTAGGCCTCAGCCCCGATAAGCCCCGGACAAGGAAATACCTTCTCCGACCTGCTGTCGACTGATGCGTATCTCAGCAACAGGACCTGCCAGCCCTCGGTCAAGTACTCGCCCTGCTTTCATCCACAGCCCCTTTGGGTCTTCATGAACTTGAATTCAATTGGAGTTAAAGGTGGCAAACTGCTGTGGGACCGGTCAGGTCGAGGGTCACGAGATCTGGTGTTGACCGACAGACTCACACCTCAGTCAATGTGATGTCATTCTTGTTTTTTTTTAGCTCATTGGTGATAAGATGCAATGGCGCCCCCAGTAGGTTTCTGAACACAGCAGATGATGGTTCCAGTTGGCAGCACGTGTCTCTAAGCTCTTGCAGTATGTCAATACAATTTGATGCTAAACAGGGAAATGAACTTGTGTGAATTAGAATCCCCAGGATTTAGTTTTAGATGATAGTAGTTGTGGATATAGAAAATAACCATGTGGTGGAATATTTACATTATTTACATTTAGCAGACGCTCTTATCCAGAGCGACTTACAGTAAGTACAGGGACATTCCCCCCGAGGCCAGTAGGGTGAAGTGCCTTGCCCAAGGACACAACATAATTCCCCACAGCCAGGAATCGAACAGGCAACCTTCTGATTACTAGCCCGATTCCCTAACCGCTCAGCCACCTGAATCCATCAGTCTCCTATAGCTATACCAACACTGAGTCTTCTGATCGCTAAAAACAAGTTCTTCTAATATCCAACCCTCCCCATGCGAAGTCTGGTCCCCTTCTAAGCTGCTCGTGTTTATTCCCTGGACCAGCGGCAGGCCCGACCTTCCCTTGAACTCTGCATCGGTATGCACATCTCGTCACGGCCAGACACGGAGCAGAGCTAACTAGCCGTGGCTCACACCAACTGACTCCTGATTGGCTCGGGCTTCTTCCTGTTTTCATTCAACATGGCTGGATGATGTTTTTTTCACCATTACGTAGGGGAGGGGTCATGGGGGGGTCACACACTCATGTGTTTTTTGATCTCACCAGATGCCTTCGCTGTAGATGAAATGCTCTGTCGGTTTTAACCCCTGGGCTTTCTACAGCCTGTTACCGGAACGTTCCGGTGCCATACTGAGGGATGAAATACTCTGGGGAGTTACTGGTAGAGAGCTGTCATGGCGTGACAACCGTCTCGCTTTGAAACGCTACCTGTGGAGATGTCCCTCGGTCTTTTGATAGTGGTTTTATATGCAAATCTAGGCCAGCCAAATAAATCTCTTACTAAAACGAAATGTTTTGTTTTCCGTCATTTGTCTGTCGACACGCGAAAGTTTCGCGTCGCCGGAACTGACACACACCGACACACCTTCACTCACACCAACACACTGTCGCACGCTCGACTCTCCTTCTCGACACCACCTTGAGGGGAAAATAAGTTTCTCCCCTCGCTCGAAACTCACTTAAACTTTGGAGCGATGAATCACCCGGGCCCCTCAGCCTTTAGCCCGTGTTCTCCAGTTCATCACGGCCCCCCCACCTCAGATAAGTTCAGAACGGCACACGTGAGAGCCTGGGTCGCAAAACAAAAGACCTCGCCATTTTCATTTGCTGGTTAGGTCCTATTAACGACCTCATTTATTTCTCTTTCTGCTCTGCTGCCGTTCAATTCTCTCGTAGGAATGAAATTCGAAATGAGTCCATTAGGACCGCGACTCTACTCTACTCTCTCTAACAACTGTCTTTCGGGGCGTCCAAAGAACCTTAGAAAACACTTCTTGACACACCTCACACCTTCCTCAGTCGGGGGGGGTGGGGTGGGGGGGGTGGGGCTGTCCTGCTACGACGCGCAGAGAGTAGTGTAAACAACGTGTGTTCTTATGTCCTGTACCTGTAAGAGAGGGAACGGGATTCCGGCCACCGACTGTAAACAGCAGGAGCGAGCATCTCTAGTGGTTCGTTAGCAAACCAGACGTGTGAATGGATCTTTTGAGGTACTGTTTGACATGTTAACGTCTTCCCCTTCCCCTGTTGTCTCCCTACAGAACGCGGGGGGTGCTGTTCAAGATACGAGTGGTGGGGGTGTCTGCGGCGTACAGCTACCTGTCTCCACAGGACAGTCGGCCTCTCTACCACCCTGCCGTGGACAGGTAACGTCGGAGAAACGCTTCCCGTCGCTCCAGCCAGTCCCCTTGGGTTGGCGCGGCAACGCCCACTGTTGTTTTTCCCCCTTCTTCTGTATCTCTGCCACTCACGTCTTTCTCCGCCGTGAAATATCGGCGAACGCCCCTAAAAAACGAGCCTCGGTATCGCTCGACGACGAGAAGCGACGCACGGGCGCGCTTTCCCGCGTGCGAGCCACATCGAGAGCACGTCTCGTGCGCGTTCTCTGAAAGCTTCCGGAGCCTTCCGAAAGGCCAACGAGCTGAGAGAGGATTAGAAGAGGCGTGGGTGGCGGGCCGCGGCACGACAATAAGAGACGTTATTTTGCTCGGCGATGGAGCGGGGTGAGAGGCGTTGGGGCAGCATGGAGCGGGGTGAGAGGCGTTGGGGCACAGGCGTGGGGCACAGGTCCTCGGCACGCGAGCCGCACCGTGCTGTGGACCTACAGCAGTATGGCGGTGTGCGGTTCCCAGGGCTCTGGAGGAGGAGGGGGAAATTAGGTCATTTGCTAGATGATGATGGAAAGAGAGTGTGTGTGTGTCTGTGTGTGTGTGTGTGTGTGTGCAGGTGTGTGTCTTATGAGCCGTTTTTTTTACTGAAATGTAATTACCAGTTACAACTTCACATTACTCAATCTGTGACTCATTTCAACCCCGTCTTTCCACCTTAGAGTCTTGCTGCTCTTGTCTGTAAAGACACACCGTTTATGTGAAGGTTATTTGAGACGTTTTGACATCTCCATTCTTCATCGGCACAGGCATACGTAAACTCAGAGTAACTGGAACATAACATTGTTTGTCTGTACTGAATAGAACTGAGGTACTGGACATTTTAAAGAGCTCTGACATTTTATACCACTGGAAAACATCCTTGAATGACGATGCGGTAAAGTAAATATAGTACACATGTCCAGTGACGCCGCTTTGTAATGATGTTATTCCTCCGAGCCGGAGAGCCACTTTGTCTGTTCCTCATCTCTCCGACTTATTGGTTTCTTCCCCCTAACAGTACAACAACATCAAATTCATTTTTCATACTCTCGCATGCAAGGAGTATGACCCCTGTGTACAGTTGGCCGTACTAAAAAGTATTACATATGGAAGCAATTGCATTTATTTTTTGTTGGTCTCCTTCTCCGACGTCGTGTCGAACACGATGTTCCTGGAGACATGTAATAGCTGGAGGCGGGCGGGTTTTCAGGTATTGGATGGAGTTTTTAGGAGATTGGATTACGGTGGAGCGGGCTCCCCGTGAGAGCAGTGTGTGTGTGGGGCGGCTGTGGCCGGGATGGGATTCTGCTGGAGGCGTGATGGGGATCTGGGATACCAGGCAGAAGGAGGGACTGGGGGTAGAGTGGGGGGTAGAGGTGGGGGGTAGAGGTGGGGGATTGGGGGAGCGTGTGGAGGAGATGGCCCGAGAGAATCAACCACGTAGATAGGGAGAGGGGGAGAGGGGGAGGGAGAGAGGGAGGGAGGGAGGGAGAGGGAAAGAGTCAGGGAGGGCATTGGCCAATATGGGCTTCATTTTATTGTCCCTTTGTAATAAATCCGTAGGAATTTGTAGGCACAAACTCGGATTGGTTATTGGAGAGCACAGGACAAATCCGAGGAAGCCAGATAGCACATAAACATCCAGCAGAAAGCACAACGCTTTCTCCAGCCTCCAGGCCACTGTCAAACACATGCCCGGCATGGAAACATTGGGCCACACATGATGTACTGCACTTCTGATGCCACATCGAGGAGATGGAGGGGGCGCGTGTATGGGCGGACACTTCCATTCGCACCGAGCGGAGATGTCATCACAGCCACACGCTCTCCTCAGCGAGCGGCCCTTCCTGGTGTGACTGACAGGTGAGGGAGAAAGGGCCAATGGGGTGGGGGTGGGGGAGGTGCTACCAGGTGTCCAGCTCCACAGGGGAGAGGGGGGAACTCTCTGACCGCCACCCACAAGTGCCTCAGGGATTCTGTCTGTGTGTGTGTGTCTGTGTGTGTGTGTGTGTGTGTGTGTGTGTTGTGTGTGTGTGTGTGTGTGTGTGTGTGTGTCTGTGTGCGCGTGAGTGCGTGCGTGTGTCTCAGAGTTACTCTTCTTTTTCCTTCTCTTTCAGGGACACAAAGTGGCAGTAAAACCCATTTCAAGTCCTTCTTTAGGGTTCTAGAAGAGCTAGAATAAAGAAATGAAGTGGTATTGATCTTCTGAAAAGAGGGCGTGAGGGGGCCTTGAAGTAGGACTGCTCTGAAAGGAATTGAAATCCGTGACAGACAAGTAACAAGGCGCTGCCATGGGGACGTATATATTCCGTATGACCTACGTATGTGTGTGTGTGTGTCTGGCCGTGACTTCCGATTGGACGGCACAGTGTATATCGCCTTCGAAGAAGAAAATTGAGTTCGAATTAGTTTATGGCGACATGGCTCCCCCCGCCCCCCCCCCGACCTTACACGCACTCATTGACCACGCTTCCTCTATCCGGAGACGTTTTCACATCCCCTTCCGACAGCCAAGCCACGGCGTAGATAAAAGCCTCATTAATTCCCTCCGCGTCCTCCCGCCGTCCCTGCCGCCCCTAACGTCCACGCCGAACACCACCGCAATTAAGCAAAAAAACCGAAGCGGCCTGTCAGGATCAATCTGAGGGGGCGCCGCGGCCTCCACGCCCCAATCCCCGAACAATGACTTCCTGTTTGACTTTTCCACACTTTGGGAGGCCTCGTCGTATCTCACGCGGCGACAGGCTCGGGGGGGGGGCGGGGGGGACGTCCGTGCCCACGATCCGCGAGTCGAAGCCGAGACTCTTTAATGGCATTCCGTGCGCCTGGCTTCCCTGTGGGAGCCGGCGATGCGTCAGGGGTGTTACGGGGACGCATAATAGATCATAAGGCCGACCGTGCACCTCCGGGTGGAAGGGGGGCGGGGGGGGGGTGGGGGGCGCTGGTTGATGTAGGAGGGGCGTGTTTATCATTAGCTGGGTGTTGCCTCTGGGACGGTGACCTTCCCCGGGCGTGCGGGAGTCAAACGAGCGCTCGCTCACTTCGGGACGTGCCGCTCAACTCTGGATGAGAGAGAGGGAGAGAGGGAGGGAGAGAGAGCATCACAGACACACTTGCTGTCTCTTTGACTGGCTCCCTTTTTTTTTACTTTCCATCTCTCTGTCTCTCCCACCCGCACCCCTCTCTCTCCCTTACACGCAAACGCACACACTTTGTTTTACTCAACCTGTCAATTTCTCTCGCCCACATAGACACACACACATACACAGAGACACCCAGTGGAGTCCTCTTTAAGAAGCCGTACTCTGACACTGAGTTTATTCTCAATCCTCGGATGGGGAGACTCTTCCTCCCTCATGTGTTTGTACCTCAGGGAAGCCGTGTTTCCTCAGCCTTTCAAGATGAAGAGAGATGCCGACTTTTCCAAACTCCCTTTACAATGCCAAGGAGACTAACTTTCAGAGACAGAATTGTGGTTAGATATTATTTTCCCGACTCTTTACCTACATACTGTACCTAGACGTATGGCTGCTTACTGGCACTGCACCGGTACAGGTTATTTATTTCTTATGGAATCCCGACATCTAGTGGAATATTCTAGAACTGCTCATCTGGGCAGTTGCCAAAGACCCAATTCAACGACGGGTTTTAATTGATCAAATTCAGCTCACAGACAGACAACCTGCATTTGAAGTCTTGAAGTTTAACCATGCTTGATACACCACCCCCACCTAGATCAGCAATTGAACCATTCAGAATGCTGATGTTTGGCCAAATTGACGGAAAGGGGGTACAAGTTTGACATTGACCTCACGGTAATAGCTTTTGTGAAACGCGTTGGCAAGAGTCATTAATCACATGCGCGGAGAACAAACAACCATCCCATTTGAATTTGTTAAGCGCCGTACCGCGCTTATGGTCTCCGGCAATAATATACAGAGGTAGAATGTGATGTCATCTGAATACATACTCACAATGTAACAATGTCACAAGATAAATGAACGTTGCCAAACCACATCTATCGAAACAGGGACTCACAGCAGTGAGCAGTGTCTTGGGTGGTGTGTGTGTGTGTGTGTGTTTGTATGTGTGTGTGTGTGTGTGTGTGGTGTGTGTGTGTGTGTGTGTGTGTGAAGGCGTGTTTGCTGTGACTGAAGCAGACCCCGTCTGTGTTTTGTAGAGCGCTGAAGTTCACGGGCCCAGGAGGTCCCCCCCACGTGAAGCTCGTCATCGAATGGGACAACAAGATCAAAGAATGGTGAGTGTTCCAAATCCACACAAGGAACACGCATGCACACACACGTACGCTCCCTCACCATTAGCATACGTAACACCGAGACAGATTAGTGTGCCCTGATTAAAGTACTGCCTGTGTGTTCATGTGTGTGTGTGTTCATGTATGTGAGTGCATGTGTGTGTGTGTGTGTGTTCATGTGTGGTTGTTCATGTGTGTGCGTGTGTTCATGTGTTTGTGTGTTGTGTGTGTGTGTGTGTTCATATGTGTGTGTTCATGTGTGTGTGTTCATGTGTGTGTGAGTGTTCATGTGTGTATGTGTGTGTTCGTGTGTGTGTGTGTGTTCATGTGTGTGTGTGTGTGTGTGTTCATGTGTGTGAGTGTTCATGTGTGTATGTGTGTGTTCGTGTGTGTGTGTGTTCATGTGTGTGTGTGTGTGTTCATGTGTGTGTGTGTTCATGTGTATGTGTGTGTGTGTGTTCATGTGTGTGTGTGTTCATGTGTGTGTTTCATGTGTGTGTGTTCATGTGTGTGTGTTCATGTGTGTGTGTTCATGTGTGTGTGTGTGCTCCACACAGCCTGTTTGGGAACATCCAGGAGGAGGTGGTGAAGGATGCGGAGAGCGTCAGGAGCCAGCAGCAGCAGCACCTGCAGCAGCACAGCTGCACCCTGGACGAGTGCTTCCAGCTCTACACCAAAGAGGAACAGGTGACGTCTCACCACACACATGCACAGGATCTGGACACGTCTCACAACACACGTACACAGGATCTGGACACGTCTCACCACACACGTGCACAGGATCTGCACACGTCTCACAACACACGTACACAGGATCTGGACACGTCTCACAACACACGTACACAGGATCTGGACACGTCTCACAACACACGTACACAGGATCTGGACACGTCTCACAACACACGTACACAGGATCTGGACACGTCTCACAACACACGTACACAGGATCTGGACACGTCTCACAACACACGTACACAGGATCTGGACACGTCTCACAACACACGTACACAGGATCTGGACACGTCTCACAACACACGTACACAGGATCTGCACACGTCTCACAACACATCGAAACCAGAATTGGTACCACCTCACAACAAACTTTTCAGCCTTTTACCCTCTATTACTTAAAAAACGTTAATGTTCTTAATTACAGCCATCTGCTTCAGCAGATTCTTACCACCCACACGCTCACCCGCTGACGTTAGTGAGGCTGTTCTGAAAGCCACTCGACGTGGAGTCATGCTGTAACTGTCTAATGAAGTCTGGGGATGAGAGTGGCTGGGTGGCTCGCAGGGCGGGAGTGGGGGATTAAGCTCCAGAGGGGGAGCGTGGAGGAGTCGTACCCCGCTGTAGGTCACCCCAGGCTGGGCTGAGGGAGGGGAGGGTGACCTGCGCTCGTCTCCAACTGGGTGAAAGTGAAATTACTTTTACTGGGGGGAGTCGGAATCCGTCAGTCTGACCATGGAAGTTACTGGAACAAACGTCCAGCTGTCGGACATTAACAACTCCTGGTAGCCCTTTCGCAGAAGTCTAACAATGCCCAATAACATTCCCATAAAAAAAATCCCCGTCCCCCCCTCCCCCCCAAATCTAAACTCACTTTTGCTGCCTCACAAAAAGCGTTTCCCTGCTTCGCCCACTAGTTGGCGCCAGACGACGCGTGGAACTGCCCTCACTGCAAGCAGCCGCAGCAGGGCATGGTGAAGATGAGCCTGTGGACTCTGCCCGACATCCTCATCCTCCACCTCAAGCGCTTCCGCCAGGTGGGCGAGCGACGCAACAAGCTGTCCACCCTGGTGCGCTTCCCCCTGGCCGGGCTGGACATGGCCCCCCACGTGGTCAAGAGGAGCCAGAGCATGAGGAGCCTGGGGCCCTGGAAGCAGGCCCCCGGCGCGGGCCCCCACCACCCGGAGATGGGCCTGCCCCCGGACTACCTGTACGATCTGTACGCCGTGTGTAATCACCACGGAGGCATGCACGGAGGACACTACACAGGTGAGGGGGGCTGGGCTGGTATGGGGGGCGGCGATTGGTTAATTGGTCGATGGATTTGCTTGTTGATTGGTTGGTTTGCTGGTTGATATCGGAAATATACATATTTCTCATACTGCACATGTTCCTGAAGAAAAGGACAACGTAAAGGAACATATTGCAGTGTATTCAACAATGTACAGACCATTATATTTTCCCTGGAAATTCCTGCAGATAAACAAGAAAGCTGTATGTAAATGTAATGTACATGTAAATGTAAGAACGCCTGCTCATTTGGGCAGTCCGTAGCCTTGACAACATGTTTATGAGAATAGCAGTTATCACAGTCACACAGAGTGTTACAGTTTATTTAACCCACGTGTGTGTGTGTCCTGTGTGTCCTTTGTGTGTGTCCTGGTGTGTGTGTGTGTGTCCTGGTGTGTATGTGTGTCCTGGTGTGTGTGTCCTGGTTTGTGTGTGTCCTGGTGTGTGTGTCCTGGTTTGTGTGCGTGTGTCCCGGCGTGTGTGTCCCGGTGTGTGTGTGTCCTGGTGTGTGTGTGTGTCCTGGTGTGTGTGTGTGTCCTGGTGTGTGTCCTGGTGTGTGTGTGTGTGTCCTGGTGTGTGTGTGTGTCCTGGTGTGTGTGTGTGTCCTGGTGTGTGTGTATGTCCTGGTGTGTGTGTGTGTGTCCTGGTGTGTGTGTGTGTCCCGGTGTGTGTGTGTGTGTCCTGGTGTGTGTGTGTGTCCTGGTGTGTGTGTGTGCTCCTCCTCTCCAGCGTACTGCAGGAACTCTGTGGACGGCCAGTGGTACAGTTACGATGACAGCAGTGTGGACCTGGTGCCTGAGGGGGAGGTGTGCACCCGCGGGGCTTACATCCTCTTCTACCAGAGACGCAACGTCATCCCCCCCTGGTCCGCAAGCTCCTCCCTCCGAGGTAGGACAGACAGACAGACAGACAGACAGACAGACAGACAGACAGACAGACAGACAGTACAGACAGACAGATCAGACAGACAGACAGACAGACAGACAGACAGACAGACAGACAGACAGACAGACAGACAGACAGACAGACAGACAGACAGACAGATCAGACTGTACAGGGCTGGCTGGCTGCTTACAGTTTGTCTTAAGCGTTAAAACACAGTTCTTGAAACAGTCAACCATTTTCTCGAAACCAAATCTTCCAACTCAATTTCCAAAACATCTGACTCTTCTGGCAAAATCAAACACTCGCCCCTAAACCATTTAACCTGTGCTCAAAATCAAACAATGCTTTCAGATCATAAACTCAGCAAAGCCATATATAAACACTATGGAGCAATCGTTAGACACAACTTACAAAAAATGTGTTCAGCCAATGGGTTTTAGTGGTTCAGCAATTGAGAAAATTCACCAACCGTCTTCGTAGGAGTGGATCTCTCACTGAATTGCTCCTCCCAAGGTTTCTTCCATTTTTTGTTTGACTCAATATGGACTTTTTCCTTGTCTACCTTGAGGGTTGAGGTTGGCTAAGGGGCAGTTCTATGGGCGTACGCCAAGCCCTCTGTGACATTGCTTGTAAAAAGGGCTATACAAATACTGTACAATTGATTTGATTGGAAAATATTACAGTAACCATCACAGCGTATTTCTTTCAACAAAGAACAAAGACAAACCTGAGTAAAAGCCCTCTGGTTTGCTAGATCCAGCCTTGAACACTCTCCACTCTCTATATCACCACAGGCCCATCGCCTGTTGGAGATGTACCCTGGTAAATGGGTTTGAGCCATAGATCTTCCACCGCCACGCAGAGAAAAACGCTTCAATTGGGTTGAGAAAAAGGGCTGAATGGTGGAAGGCAAACATTTACAGTCAAAATTGCTGGTCGATGTTGAACTCTTCTTGTATGCGGATCCCACGGTGAAAGGTGACATGGTCCCAAACTACCGTTAGAAATACGTGTGTTGTGTTGTAGTTGTGTTGTAGGTTTGCCGCTGATGGAGAAAGTGTTTTGTGCGTCTCTTCGTAAACGGAGTGATTAAGTTCAGTTGAGTTCTGGGTATTATCAATCTGCAGATTGAGAGAAAACCAGACCTCTGACCATAAATAACACAGGCTTGAACTCAATCATGTCTCTCTCAGCTCTGAAAGCCAGAGGACCATCTTTTATAGGGCACAAGAATTTTGTAAACATAGATTGTGACAGCCAGGCAGTGATGATGTTACAACAGTCTCAGAGAAAGAGATTCACTGCTCCCAACACATGACAACTCTCAGACTAGAGAGATCATAGTTGGAGCTCTCCTTGTAGTCGTGACAAGGAACATTTAGCCAGTAGTACTTTCTCCTGACCCCGAACATCGATTAACCCTGACACATAGACACAATCTACTCTTATTGAAAGCAAGCTTACATGAGAACATACTAACTAGGATCCAATGACTAGTTCTATTGACAATATTGTTCACAAAACAAAATGAATAGCCATCAACCTGGCATCTGTATGAGTTCAGGGGATGATGATAACTCCCCTCCCCCCTCCTCCTCCTCCCACCCCCCTCCCCCTCCTCCCCCCCTCCCCTCTCCCCCCTCACAGGCTCCACCAGCTCCTCCATGTCGGACCACTGGCTGATCCGCCTGGCGGGGGACAGCAAGAGGGGCAGCCTGGTGTCCCGCTCCTCCACCACCTGCCCCTCCTCCCTCCCCGACTCCCCCGAGTCCCCCGTCTTCCTCGACGACCCCCCCAAGGAGGAGAGAGGTGGGGGAGGTGAGGCTTCCACGACCCCCTTTATAGTCACCTCACCAACCAATCAACAACACGCGATGATATCCCTCGTATCAACAACACCCGCTACATGTAAACCGGTCTACTTAGTGTATGAATCGATCGACAGGGGGACGAGCCTTCAGTTCCGGGCAGGGCAGTCATTTTACGGAGGTCAGTATCTCGTATGGTTGTCAGGGATGGTAACCTGGTCGGGTGTCCCCCTCCCCAGGTGGTTTTGAGACCAGGCCGTTCGTGCGCGGCCTCCAGGGCCGCAGCGTGAGCCTGAGGACCCCCACCAAGACCAGGGACACCCTGAGCAAGGTCCTCCCCCTCCGCTGGTCCTTCGGCTCCAAGGACCGGCGGAAACCCTCCCCCTCCGACCCCCTCCCCGACGCCGGGCCCGCCCCCGCCGAGCTGGTGGAGTACCTGGAGTCGGGACGGCGGCCGCGCTGCACCAAGGACTCCATCGTCACCCTGATGGCAGCGTCCCCTGGTGGGAAGGAGGCCCCCATTGGTCAGAAGGCCCAGAGGGGTCAGGGGGTCAGCTCCTCCAGCATGGGGGGTCTCAGCTGTGTGGGCCGCTCAGTTGAGGAGCCTGACTCACCACAGGTACGAGGATTTGATACCTTAGACTGTTTTTATAATTCAATATAGTACCGAGTTCCTAGTCCTTTCATTGGGATATTGATGTCTGAAGGTCTTGTGTTTGTCCCTGAAAAAACCTAGGAATAATAGGAACATTGTTACTCAATTTGATGTGTAATATCTCTAGCACAGTCATATATAAGCTGATGGCTCCTTTCATCATCTTATATCTCTCTCTTCTCTCTCTCTCTCTCTCCTCTTCTCTTTCTCTTCTCTTTCTCTTCTCTTTCTCTTTCTCTCTCTCGCTTTCTTTCTCCCTCCTCCCTCTCCCTCTCTCCCCCCCACCCCGCCCCTCCCAGATCCCAGAGGGCCAGAGGAGGCCGGCGTCAGACAGGACTGCGAGCCTGAGACGCAGCAGCGGCAAAGGCACCCAGCCCAGGGAGGACGTCCTCCCCGCTCTCAGCACCAGCAGCAGCTCCAACACACTGACCCGCAGGAGCACCACCAAGAAGCCCAAGCAGCAGGACCAGCCGCCCCAGCCCCAGGCCCAGCACCAGGAGGCCCGATCCAGGAGGAGCTCCGGAGCCTCCGTGGTCCAGCCCAGCTCCAGCACCCACAGCCTCCGCGACGGCACCCTGCGGAGGGGCAAGGGCGAGAGGAGCAACCCTCCCTCTCTGGACCACCTGGCGCTCCCCGGCGACGGAGACAAGCCCCGGAAGGGGGAGGAGTCCAAGAGCCACGAGGGGCTGCTGTCGTTCTTCAGGGGCAGCTTCCTGAGGAAGGAGAAGGACGCGCGGAGGTCGCGGGAGGGCGAAGCGGGGAAGGGCGGGGAGACGACGAGCCGGGCCCGGAGCTCGTCCAGGGTCTCGCTGTCCAACGGAGCGGCCAGCGGCGGGACGTCGTCCGAGGGGAGGACCAACGGCGGCCCCCGCCACGCGGGCGCGGCCCGTCTCGGCGACGAGCTGGCCAACGGCCAGGCGGGCCGCGGTGCCGCCGACATCAAGCGCTCCCAGAGTTCCTCCAACATCCCCAGCAAGGCCGAGCAGAGCATGCGGAGGACCGCGTCCTTGCACCGCAACGGGCTGGCGCCGGTGGCGGCGGCGGCGGGTCCCACACGGAGCCTGACGACGGACAAGCCTTCCTACGGCACCCTGCAGAGGACAAGATACAGCACCACCTCCCTAGGGCCGCAAGAGGACAGTTCCTGAGTCCAGCTTCTAACATGCACAAACACACACACACGCTGATACACAATCACAATCGAAACACTCTCCTTATACACGCGTTCACTCACACACAATCACAAGCTTAACACAATCACGTGCACACTTAGTCTCACACTGACAGCCTCCCAGATCAAAGCAATAGTTTTCGAGCCCGGCTAGAGGTCCACCTAACGCACAGGCTTGTATATAAGGTGGCGCCCTCTGGTGTCGTGGAGGAGTGCAGTGCGGGTGAACAAACGCAAGCAGAGCCAAGGAATGGTGACACTCAGCGTCCCGAGATGAACGTGAACGAGTGCTTTCGTTTTTGTTTACATTCTTTTTATCGTGACTGTTAACAAGTGCCTGAGAAAAACCGATATGCAGTGTAGGCCAATGAGTTTTAGGATTAGCCGTCGAGCATCGAAGACACAGGTCTCACTAACAGACTCTTTTACCTGCTACACGGCTTGTGTCTTAATAGCAACGCGTCAGGACGACTCGAGCACCTATTTACCCAATGAATCGTTTTCCTCACAAACGTTTTCCTCTTTCCTCCCTCTCTCTCTCCCCCTCTCTCTCTCTCTCTCCCTCTCTCTTTCTTTCGCTGTATTCCAACCACGTGATGTTTATGCCCACTTGTCGTGTTGAATGTTGTGTTACGGCTTGCGCACCGAGCCGTTTCGAAACGCACCACAACGGCAGATCTCCCTGCGGCGACTTTCTGAAGCGAATGAAAGTACTAAACACCTGAAGGCATAAAGGGTTTTATTGAACCTTAGGTGACTAGACTTCTAGAGCGACTGAACCATGAATGATTATAATCAGTTGCAGGTGTGTGTGATTACCCTGCAAACTGGCTGCTAGATATGTCACAGGTGTTTCATGCAAAGGTTAGATCACAGTTTCGATGTTATGATGTTGCACTTTGTGTCATGCACACACACAAACACACACACACACAAACACTCTTTGTATGTGGAACAAGACTCAAAGTTTTTCCTATCTGAAGGAATCAGACGTATGAATAACCCCTTGGATGTTTGTACTGTTGTTTGATCAGTAGATATACAAGATACAAGATATAAGATACAAGACAGACTTTTCCTATTTAGATTGGACGCGAGAGAGAAGATAAGACGCACATTAGACAGCCTGGTACGCGACGTAGCACAGCCTGTGTTACTATGGCCACCAATACCCTCCCGATGTAAAGCTAAGTACACGTGTTATCTACCCCTACTTTCCCCCACCCCCCACCATGCGGGGGCTGAACGGTCCAGACCTCAGACCTCACTCTCATCTCTCCTCTTCTTCAGCCATCGCAGATGATTAGAAGAGCTTATCTTGGCTCCAATGACCTTCTTCTCAACATACAGAGTACAATCTGTTCACCTGTTGAAGTAGATGTTCCCCCCCCCCTCCCCCTTGAAACAGATTTGTAATTAAAGTATAGGTTTAAGTATAAATACTGCTGGTGTCACAATCACCCCAATAAACACATGTACACACACACACACACACACACACACACACACAGTCCTATCGCCTGTACCACTCTCACCCAGTTCAGAGTGAAGAAGCAATAATATAGTCGAATGTCTTCTCGCCGGTCTCGGTTCACGTTTTGCACATGTTTCTCAAGTGCTGTTAATACTGTATTATGAATCCATGTGAAAGCTTCACGTTCTAGATTCGAATGTTATATGGAAGATGTGTAGTACGTTGACGGCCCACGTGATTGTGGAATGGTACCGAAGCCTTGTGGCCACAGTCTCTTAAGGATCCACACTGTGACAGACACTGCAATATTGAAACCTCTTTCACTCTCCATGTATTATAGACCAAGCACACCAACGCATTGGCAGTAGATGATTATAATACGAATAGAGCCCAATTATATCCGAATAGTAGCTCCGGAGAGCACAAATGTCACGTGTGTAGGGTAGGGTAGGCATGACTCACCATAGCTTTGATCCCCGTCGATCCCTTCGTGCTTTAGTGGAATTTTGAAAGCAACTGCCTGTTGAAATGATGTTTTGGTCTTTGCAGCCTTAAACAATATCATATCTGCATCGTCCACCTCGGATCGGCCATCTTAGGACGCGGAGCTCTGCACAGAGAGACACAGACTCTGTGTCGATGACGGTACTTGATGACTCGAGGAACTCGTACTGTACTTGTCGATCATAGGGGGAAACTGTTTGGCTTAGCTGAGACACAAAGTCTGTAAAGGTTCTTAGTCTTATTTGTTTTTTCCCCCCCCCCAGTAGATCTATATAGCCTAGATACGTACCTGTCACAAAGTTTACTGTACCAAACTGAGCACTTGTATAGAAAAAGAGATATAGAAAGGATAATAATACCATAAATGAAGGATGTATGTTTCCAGTTCTTTTGTGAAATGTGGGATGAAGATGTTTTATATGCAACTTTTCTACATTTGATAAAGGCTTTGTAAATATATGAATATATACATAGATATATATGTACAAAGGGAGATGTAGAGGCCACATAGAAATGGCCAGTAATTGACTTATTGGGTAACCAAGGGCAACACACAAGTATACTAGTATCCTATTTTCCCATCTGTGCTCTGCACCAAGGGGGAAACAGCTATTACTGTTAAATAAGAACAGTGGTTTTTATCTACCTAATATCTCTTCAAAACATGAAGGAATCTGTTTTATTTTTCAATACTTCAAATAAAACACTCTTTATCACAATTTGGAGCGTGTGTGAATTCACTGAATTCTAGATACGTGAATACTATAGATAGTAGCCAGTTAATATTTGCAGTTGCAGCAACACCATTTCCTTGCTGCTTGTATCTAGATTTTTAACCGGTTGGTTGACATTTCAGGGACTCCACAGAACAACATAGTGCTTGGTGTTGTCTCTGTGTACGTTCCTTGTACACACAGGACATAATGTAACATCCTGGTCCTTTCTCCTCTGCTCTACCGTTTTCAAACAATTATCTTTATAATGGATGGCCTTGAACTAAAGAAGTGAAGATGTTGGGAACTTGTATTTCAACAAAGGAGGTGATCAATTGGAAGGGGTTCAGTCAGGACTTATTTTTCATGAACCTTGTTTTCATTGCACAGCTTGACACAAGTTCAAAACCAGGTAACAAAAGGCTTGGCAAGTCTGTCAACACAATCAATACGTTCCACTTAGTTGGTTTGATAAAGACTGTTTGAATGGCAGACTAGTTTATTATGGTACCACCTGATGATGTTTTGTGTGGAAAAGGTGTTTTTCATTGACAGAAATGTAGCCCCCGCCCCCCTGTTTTTCCCATCTATGGGTCGATAAAGTATTGAGTCAGGCACATTGGCATTGCCGTTCAACTGGGCTGTCCTTAAATCAACAGAGACTGCTTTAAAAAGACACAATGTCCCATAGCTTTAAACAGAAACAAGATTGTAGCTTAGCTACTGCTAAGTATCACCTGCCCTAGAAGCGCGACTCTTCACTGTTTAATGGATCCTTATTGTGGAGGTTGAGCTACGTTGCAGAAACCTGGCTGTAGCCTACCTATGGGCTGTACAGACTGCACTGTTGAGACATTTTCACTCCCTTTTTTCTAATGTGTGATTGGTTGTGAAATAATGAATGGAGTTTCTTTCAGATTTGTGTTGAATAGCCTACATGCTTAGCAAGCAGATGGGCCACATATAATTGACTGACATAATTAAACGAGACGAGAAGAAAAGGAAATGGCCAGGGAAGTGCAGATAATTATAAAGTAATTATTTATAAATAAAGTTGCTCAGTGCCAGTGGTAGGCTATATATTATATTTAAAACAGGATATTTCCTAGTTCTTCTAGCAAATATTGCTGAAAGCCAGAGCATATAACACTAGGTTAGAGAAGCTCTCAAGAGCAGCTCATGGGGAGTTGTGCTGCAGCTGTAATAGACGACGTTAAACTTAAAAAACGTATTTAATCAGCACAAGGACCTTCATTGCATATTCAGAACATAAAAATGATTTAGTTATGGTTAAAGTGATACATTTTAGGGAAACGGTTTAGGTTTGACTTCAGCTTTGATAGGGACATAAATAGTTAATACGAGCAAATTATTTTGGCATTCGTTTTTTTTATTTGAACGCAGAAAAGACGGCATTCAGCTCCCAGTATAGCCCCTCAACTCCAAGTAGCCCCTTAAAAAACTGCCTGTCCAAGGCTGGAATGTTTCAGCTCAACAAGCCCTATGTTGCACTCAAGGGTTTACGTAGCCTACGGTTCAAACGGAAATAGTCTCCCAGCACGTGAGGAAAAGTGAAGAAATGTAGGCCTATACGTAGAAAAAGAAAGAAGCGACTTCACTTTGGAGGATTTGTCAGTGTTAGAAATAAGAGGTGTGTCGTTTGAGCGTGCGAACTGGTTGATTTAGACTTGGCAGTTTGGAAAATTGTAGGCCAAGCTGACGAAAAGTTGTCTTTCAACTAACGCGAGTGAAGAGCTCATGGTCCGAATGCTTGGTGGCGACACCATTTTTATTTGTGGCCTATATATGTTTGATTTGTTGCGAACAGTCAACTCTGTACGTCCTTGAGGCTTAAATCAAGTTCCTACTGCATTTCAACTTCATTACCAGGTAGGCGACTCGAGACACACACACCCCGACTGGGATTACTGGAATTATAGTTAAATGTCATCTCCTATCCACCTCTGCCTCCCCTCCAACACACACACACACAATACGCACACATTCTGTATTTACACACATTCTCTCTCACACGTTCACTCTCTGATACTAACACTTGCTTTACATTCACACACACTATCTATTTTACTAACAGTCAATCAGTACTGGTCTAGTACAACCAGCAGCATTAAGTGTTCCCAAAAAGAAGGACTTCTGAGTGGACACGCTCACCCGATTACAGCCATAGTTTCTGGATCGAACAAGATGTGTATCATTCACAGCAGTCATTGCTATCAGTGATATAATCCACGACACACAGGGCTGTCTGTTCACTCATGCATTTATTCATGTTTTATCACACCATTAGATCCCATTGACATTAATAAAGCGTATCTGGTGCCGTTGGGGTTGATTTGACGGAGTTTATTCCGTATTCATAAGGTATTCATTTGGCAGCAGCCTTCATGGGGAATGTCTGACCCAACACACGCTCTGTTGCCGGTGGCGACTCGCGACTCGTTTTCTGGTTTGCGGCGCAAAATTGACTGATAAGAGCATGCGGTATATACACTCTCATCGTTGCACCCCGTTAGTGTCCATTCTGAAGCCTGGCATACCCTTCGCACCTGATGTCGTTTGCTGTCGTGACTTTTGAAAGCGAAGGGGACTGGAGCGTGTTTTCTCATGATGACTAACTGAGGCTGAATGGTAGAGATCCAGTCCATGTCTTCCTCCAATCACAATAACATCCCATTGACTGCGGTCTAAAACCTGTCCCCATATTTCCTAATAGCCTTAATGGAAAGGCTACTGCATAGGGAGTAGTACTCTGGATCTGAGAACGCATGTGGTGCCTCCACGTCTCTGTAAGCCTGAAGGTCTCATACAAGTTCATCATGTATCTGACATGTTTCATATGGCTCATCCCTGTGAGCCGCCAGTTGAAAAGAAGGACAGACTGCATCTTGTATTGATGGAGAGCGTGTATATTTTGAGGGTACCGAGCCTTTAAGAGGTTCCTGACGTGGCGTATGGTAGAGGTCACGGGGCTTCAAGTACTATACTGCATCCTGGTGGAAAATATTGACAATGGTTGCAACACTAGGCTACTCTTGAATATGAAAATATGACATTTGTATTCTTTGTTGAGGTTGAATGGGAGGACAACCAATGTCAAGGGAATGTAGAGTTCTCCTTGTGCAGTTGAAGACCACCAAGCAGAGAATTATATACCATGCTGGCAGTGTGAGAGTTAGAATGAGACTTTTTTACATACTTTATTTCAAATAGAACTGCAAGATAGAATTATATATATATATATATATATATATATATATATATATGCACGGGCACCCATTATCATGAATGTAACACTGACGGGATGGGAATAATATACTGTATGTGAATATGAATGTGCCATGCCAGAATTGAAACAATTGAAACAACAATGAAAACAATAAGAAATTAAAAGTACGATCAAGTCAAGACAATTGTATTTATCCCACTAGGGGACATGTGTTTGTAGACAGGTATTAAAACACATTCGATCCATCATAAATACTACATAGACAGCATACCTGACACCACACAGAGAAAACAACACAATACAGTACAGTACGAGAATCACTTCATGTTGAAACCCAGAACTAAGTTCCGTCAATTTATACTTAGTGCCATTCATTTAGGCAAATGTAGCCTTCCCAACCTAGCAAAACAAACAAGTTTACTCTTCCTGAAGGCAAGAGCTCAAATAGTAGGAACTATCAACATTGGCCAATCAGGTCTCAGTATGGCTCCACTCAGAGACCATACATTCCAAAGCTCGCATGAATAAACATTGAAAATCACGTCTGTTTATCTTGTCTCACCGCCTAGCCAGAAGCAGCAGAGGCCAGTGCACCTTGAGGCTCCGTGAGCTTTGCATTTCTTTACCCGGAATGTCATGATTTTCGTTCAAAGCAAAACATGCACCTTGACCCTTGCTGCATTATTCAAAACTGATTGCTCCCCGCCACATCATTTATACAACACCTAGTGTTGGCATGTGGTTCATGGATTGTTATGCAGACGCTTGTTCTGTCCAAACAACCTGAGTTGATGAAAGAGGTTCTTTCTACCCTTTCTGTCCTACCCCAGGCCTCCGTCGAACTCCACTACAATGACTTCTCATTCTATGCAAAAGGAGAAAAAAAAACGTTGTTCCTAAGGGTAAGAAGAGCTGTAGGCCTACTGTGTTTACAGGACACACGTTCCAATGTCCCTTAAAACATCGATTACGTAAACCGACATCTTCTATGTTAATAACTGTACCCCTAAGAATAAGAGGAGGAGTCTGGATAGATGTGTCTTCTACTCCTGATTGGTGCTTGATTCTTGAAACTACGGTAACTCTAATTGACACATACGATTATTTCTCTCACACATCTTCACCCAATGCAATCCTTATGTCCGATCGATTTCATTTTTTGGAGCCGTACCTCTTCGACGAAGCCGTCTCTCCTTTTCCAACCATCTCTCCCACTTAATCACTCCTTTGACTAGTCTAGAAGACCCAAGGACGGTCTGTTAAGAGCATGGCGTATGTGGCCTTTGTCCTCTCTTTTTTTCAGTTTCTTTGTATGTAGTCCAGGAGGCTCCTATGTAGAACGTCCCGTCCCCTGCTGTACCACGTCTCGAGAAAACGCTAATGTGCTTCACTCCACCATAACAAAAGTAAAGAAAACTATCTCCACCTGGTATCTCCACAAATACCAGGATTTATATTCTGTTTCTTCAAGGATAAGGTTGTCCAACGCTCTAGGCTTGTACTTACATTTTAGACATATCTTTTGCATTGCCAGTCCCTCATTTCTGTTGTGATATAACCTTTTGGCTCAGGGAACAAATGTACCAAAGACTGCATCAAATCTAAAGAAAGCTAGAACATGTCTCAAAGCTGTTCACAGTTGTGACAAATGACAAATGCAAAGTACTGTCGATTTAAATGTATCTCATACATTTTGATCAATTTCTCAAATGGTCAGGCAGTAGTCAGGCAGGCTGATATTATGTGCTAGGAAATGACTGAAATAATGACTGTCATTTCATTTGACAAAAAGCTATCAATTTTTATGAACATATGTAGTCCAGTCACATAGGTAATAACATGTATGCAGTGGTTGAGGTTTTAATTTATGATGATCTCCTGCCCACTTCCCATTCCCTTCCCCAGGGGGGGTATTTTGCTTGTAGATCTTTGATGTGCACAAAGCAAGACCACGTCAATACGTTTTCCAAGTCAATAAGACTGTGTTTCTTGTTCTATGTTAACATGCTTCTTGAAAACATTGCTAAAATGTACATCTCTCAGCAAAGCATGCGTATGTGATGAAAGTAGCCTAATACTGAAGTTACTAACACATAGCATACACTTTTGAGTTTAAACTCCACAACTATGTAACTCAATAAATCTCCCATATGCCTCACGGCTTTAGAAGGCTTGTTTTTATTGGTCGGCCTCTGGTGTGAGTCACCGTCTGTCAGTGGCTGGGTTTTGACGGTGGTGCAATACATATTGTACTGATGATTTATTTTCGATGGCGGTACTTAAATGCACTCTAATTTTATTCAGTATTCATACAAAAGCAGTGCATCTAGCACATGCATCCCAGAGATGGAAGACAAGGTTCTACTAAAGTGTTTCTTCCTCTCCAGTCAATCTTTTACGTTCATAGTGGCTTCTTTTTGCACCAAACTTTCATAATACTGCCCTTTTTGCCCTCTCAGTGATATGAGTGAGTCAAACCAGGTGCTGAAAGTGAGAAGAGTTTTCAGTGTAGCATCTACAGAATCGCTGTGATTCAGGGGTGTACCATGAATAGGACAATCAACCTACTTTACAATAGGTGTCATTTCACTCATTATACCCTGGGACCAAATAAAGCTCAGTTTTGTCATTGTAAACTGACAAATGGGAGAGATGATAGAATCTATCTATCTATGGACCATCTAATTGAAAATCTGTTGGTGGTGATTGGTGAATATGAGTTTTAGTTACCATGAGACCGCTGGTTGCCATGGAGAAATGACATGCTGGGTGTGAGGTAGAACTTTATCCAGGTCTATAGGAAGGGCTGTTAATGTAAAGAGGACTAATGGTCAATAGTACTGGAGGCCTATGTATTTTTATTTCTAAATTCTTTGTCCAGAAATTGTAAAAGCAACCTTTAACAACAAACTACATGATCCAAAAATGTAAGCAAGTTAGATTTCTGGCTTGAGATAACGTTTTTTAAATTGAGCATAATGCACGATGCTAAAATCTCACAACAGAGCACAACCAGGTTATACGAGACAAAGCTAAGAATAGGTAAACATCAGTTTATGAAACCATTTATATTTATAATAATACTTTTTTGCACGTGTGTTCTAGTGTTGCAATTTAAATGAGTGCTCACAATTTTACAATTCATTTACAAACAATTATAATAATGTAATTGCAACATTGACTTACACAATAGGCTTGATACATCCTGCAATACACTCAATACAATACACACAAATACGACCTCAAAGCACTATTAAGGACTAATAACAAACAGTAGCCAACATGGCACAGACAATGTTCAACAACATAAACAAGAACACTTGGCCCCTAGTCAGTCTAATACATTTAATTTAATCTAAATTGAAAATGTACTTCTTTCAGCTTACTTTTCAATAAGACCCTGAAATATGTACTTTAAAAAGAGGTCCAGAAGTTACACAACCTGACTTTAATATGTTAATTAAGTTAATGTATTGTTTCGTCAATATATTTGAAAAATAGGTCACTTCTGCCTCCTTGTTTTACCTCATAATTAACAGAGCACCCAGTTGGCATTAGTGGGTAGCCACATTGACCGGCACCAGATCTCCCAAGCCCTGTTCCTGCTGAGGTCCCCCTGGAGCTAGCCTCAAGCTAACGCTGCCATCAGTGGTGCTGGGGTTCACACGGAACTTCCTGTTTATTGGCCGGATGGCCACGAGGAACTGCCTCTTGAAGGTTTCACTCAGGATGATGTAGAGGAAGGGGTTAATGCAGCTGTTGGCGTAGCCCAGGCTAATGGCGATGTTGTAGGCGTAGAGGAAGGCACGGCTGGGGCTCTGCACCCCCAGGTGGACCAGCTGAATGGTGTAATAGGGGGCCCAGCAGAGGAAGAAGGCCAGGCAGATGGCCACTGCCATGCGGGTCACTTTCTGTGTCCGCACCCTCAGGCTGCGTGGTGGCAGCGGGGCCACGCTGGTGGACATGTGCTGGAGGATCTTGAAGAACACCACACAGATGATGCACAGGGGCAAGGCAAAGGCCAGGACAAACTGGTAGAGGGTGAACCAGTAGGTGTCGATAGCTGGGTTGGGGAGCAGGAGGGCACAGCCCACCAAGCCGCCCTGCAGGGGCATGAGGCCGGCGTACATCCACACAGGGACATTGGTGAGCAGGGACAGCCCCCACACGAGGACGATGACGGCGGTGGCGACGCACGGCCTGCGGACGTAGTTGAAGCGGATGGGGTGGACGGTGGCGAGGTAGCGGTCCAAGGTCATGGCGGTGAGGATGTAGGTGCTCACGATCTGGCTGTTGGAGTCGAGCGCCGTGACGACGGTGCACATGGCGGCGCCAAAGCACCAAGAGCCGTTGCCCAGCAACTGGTGGATGAGAAAGGGCATGCCGAGGAGGAAGAGGAGGTCAACAATCGATAGGTTGAAGATGAAGATATCCGGTACCGTCTGCTTGGCACGGCACTTGGTCTTCTTGACGATAGTGTAGATGACGATGCAGTTGCCAAGGATTCCCAAGAGGCAGATGATGCCAAAGATGATGGGGAGGATAGCGTGGTTGTACGGGACCTCTTCCTCGTCTAAAAACACACACAATTATTTCCACAATCCACTCGTGTTTGATCTGTAGAAGCATTTTTTTCACAGCAGCTCCATAAACTAACCATAACAAGACACTTTTTGTAAAGTAGACATAAGTGAGATTGTTTTCCTATCTTATTTCTCATAGCGTATTTGATGATCCTTTTATATTCTACTTAATCTATGAATTAAAGAACTACATTGTCAGACAGGGTTTTGGTGTCCCTGCAGCACATAGCTTCAAGCTTGAGAAAAAAGGACTTTCACAACCTTTTAAAAAGCGCTGTTATCTATCTATTTACTTATTTATGTATTTGTTATACTTATTAATAAAGTGATACATATTACTTTCTATAAATACTTTTTTGTGTTTTGTGTTTGTGTTTATGATCATTGTAACCTTATCATAAATATTAGAATGTGATTCTGGACAAATTTATCAATATTGATCTTTCATCATATTAAATAGTAAAACGGCAACATTACTTTTTATTCGTAATTAGAACTTCTGAAACTTACCTGTTGAAGTACAGTTAATTTCAATCAGAGATGTGTTGTTAGACTTGCTAAGAAAATCCATTGTCTCAATTTATCTCAATTTGTTGAAATAAAGAAAAATATTCCAATTGTTTTGTTGACCAAACAGAAATCCCTCCAAGAACATCCGAGCTCGTGAATAGAACTGTAATATTACTGTAATATAAGTTTTTTTCCCACACCATCCCAAACAAATCGACCTTACTTAATAAAGTATTAAATAAAATGTACGATAAAGCCTATTCATCAGGTCGCAGAGTAGGTACAAATCACTCCCTATGTAGTCTTGACGGATGAAAAGCATCCTCGCGACCCTGGCTACTACAGGTGTTGGCAATGGTGTGGGCTACTCCAGCTGCGGAACGATTAATAGTGAAGTATTTGCGACTGCGCTGTCTCTCCTGTGCAGTCTGAAATAATGTAACATATTATCATAGTAGCATAAATTCGGCACAGACAAGCACATTTGCCTCGTTGAGATTTTTTATGTGCTTGAAATAACCTACTTTGCTTAATGAGTCTAGAGAACTTGAAGGAAATATGCGCCGACCTGATTAACACAAATGTCTCTGTATTTTGTAAACCATGACGAAGAACACCAACCTGATTTTTATATTACAGTTCACTGATTTAACCACCAGATGGCTGTATTAGATTGTCCATCACGGACTTAAAACGTGTTGCCTCTCATTATATTTCCAGTGTAAACTTCAAATGATGCATAAAAAGTATGTGTGTGTGTGTGAGAGAGAGGGGGGACGGGGGAAATGTGAGAGGGGTAGAGAGAGAGACAGGTGGTGAACTCCTTTATTAAAAATCGAAACGGGTCAGTGACTCATTGACAATTCTTCTGGGGCTGTGGATGTACGGTAAGGCCGAATAGAACATAGAAAACATAGAAAAATCATACTTAGTTGCATCATTGGTTTCAACAAACACTGGCATTTTATATTGAGAATAGAATTGTATGTTGTTACCATTAACTCGTAAAACAACGACCATCAGTGACTAGCTGAAATTCAGAGGATTCTACTCCCAAGATTTCAGTCTAGTAGCCTCAAAGATTACATCTATCGAATGATAAAACAAATGTTCTTCGTTCTCATTTACAGTACACCTATTGGGTGCTTTCCTCTTATCCCATTGGTCAATTATAACAATCGTTGGGCTACAATTGGCTGGAGGAGATGCCAATCACATTTCTTATTTTTTTCCGTTTTCTCTCGCAGTTGTAGTAGTCGTATGTTTTGCATGGGCGCGGCAACACTTCAAAAGGTTCTACGTATTGTGTTTTAAGTGTTGCACACTGTTCTGTGACTGCTGCTTGGTCATATCTCGTCTAGTGCTCACGTGTAGGCTATGTGATACGTGCTTGTGCATGGCGGCTTAACGCTAAGTATTTTTCTAGGGTAACAACATTCAGATCGGGTATTGTTTTTTACTTAGTTTCATATTTTCCAACAGCTTTTCCTTGAGGAAACTCCCGTGACAAAGTTCAAACGGGTTCTCGTTATTTTAACAACCTAAAGGCTTAAGAAGAAATCCATGGAGGCCATCGCTAAATTCGATTTCGAAGCCACAGCACAAGATGAACTCAGTTTTAAACGTGGAAACGTACTGAAGGTAAGTAAAGCAATAGATCCAGTCCATTGTTTCTGTTACATCAGACATAGGCTACTGTATATCCGACATAGCACGTACGTGTTTGTCATGTTATTTTTTAACCGTTAAAAATTGGTAATGTTTTCTATTCACTGTGTATGTTCGCATAAGTAAAAACAGATTTGTCATTGATTTTAGTTTCACTCCGGAACAGTTTTCAAACACGGTCAAAGCCTTGTCTAGTCATGAAAGTCGATGAGAACCTTTTATTTAAAAGGGTCCTTGTTATACCAGACCTAAGAGAGGTAACACAGTAGGAAGAAACTAGAAAAAGAGAGGAGGAGTTGAAGCCCCCCCAGCAATTGAGCAGGATGGAGGAAAGGCAGCTGTAAAACAGTGTGAGAGATGTGTGGAATGCCATTAGGGCATCACAGGTTACACACAGACCCAACCAGGCCACAGGAGGGTCAGAAGACAAGGCCAACACGTAGCAAGTGTTCTAGTTGACTCAAACTTCCATACTAACACAGCCCCCAGAACCAACCCCAGCACAAGCTAGGTGCAACCAGCTTCTCCCTGGATCCATTAGACACGATCGCCACAGACTTGTGCCAGAGAAAGGGCAACCCCGGTGTTCTAAGTTGTTACGGACCGGTTGCACAGACACCGTGAAGGCACTGCAAACTTGCTCCTGCTCACATTAGATCCTCAGTGAGAACACAGGGATCACCCTGGATCCACTGACGACGCCATGACAACGCCATGACAACTGATGCTGTGACTATTGGACTTTCACTGTGACTCATGGCTTTTATTGCCCTTTTTTTTTATCCAGGCATGCTTGCACAACCTTTCTCCCATACCCACGCCTTTAGATTGTTGCAGTTAATGTTCTATGAGTGTTATATTCTCGGGAACTGTTCTGTGTGTCACTCACGTTGCCTCTGGGAAATGACCCAGTCAGGTGTCTTGAATGGATTCTGCTCCCCGAGCACAACACAACATACAGTGAACAACCACGGTTGCCAGCCTGTCCATGCTTAGGACAGTCATCCATGTGTGCCTCATTCATGACTCAAAGAGACCAGTGTATGTTAGTCTTGTACCTCCTATGTACAACAAGTCTGCAATTGTCCCAGGGAGTTACTGAGCGCTCTCTGATGCAGTGCGTTCGAGCAGGCATGTGAGTGCATGCTGATGACACACAAAGCAAGGAGACATGCTTCGCACTGTACGGTCGGAGTAAAGCTAGATACCGGAATTGAACCCGTTAGACCGCGCGAGACTCCACCGCTAGGACCTTGGAGAATATGACGACACTCTGTTCCTGCAACAGAACCTCTTTGTGGTTAACCACGCTTTATCTTCCTCTCCGTTGGGTCGGAAGTGGATGCCAGCTTTCTGCATCGCGTCGAGCCACATGCAGCCTAAGGCCTGGAAGTAAAGCCCTGAGTTACACAAGTGTTAGCAACAAAAAAACGAAGAAGTTGCATCGCGTTGCATCTCAACCCTGGTGCAAACGACAGTTCCTGAACTTATGGAGGGATCATGTGAGAGCAATAGACACAGAGACCTGAAAGAGGGTTAGAGGGAGGTACAGGAGAGAGACCTGTTAGAGGGTTAGAGGGAGGTACAGGAGAGAGACCTGAAGAGTGTTAGAGGGAGGTACAGGAGAGAGACCTGGAAGAGGGTTAGAGGGAGGTACAGGAGAGAGACCTGAAGAGGGTCAGAGGGAGGTACAGGAGAGAGACCTGGAAGAGGGTCAGAGGGAGGTACAGGAGAGAGACCTGGAAGAGTGTTAGAGGGAGGTACAGGAGAGAGACCTGGAAGAGGGTTAGAGGGAGGTACAGGAGAGAGACCTGGAAAAGGGTTAGAGGGAGGTACAGGAGAGAGACCTGGAAGAGGGTTAGAGGGAGGTACAGGAGAGAGACCTGTTAGAGGGTCAGAGGGAGGTACAGGAGAGAGACCTGTTAGAGGGTCAGAGGGAGGTACAGGAGAGAGACCTGTTAGAGGGTCAGAGGGAGGTACAGGAGAGAGACCTGGAAGAGTGTTAGAGGGAGGTACAGGAGAGATACCTGGAAGAGTGTCAGAGGGAGGTACAGGAGAGAGACCTGGAAGAAGGTTAGAGGGAGGTACAGGAGAGAGACCTGGAAGAGGGTCAGAGGGAGGTACAGGAGAGAGACCTGGAAGAGGGTCAGAGGGAGGTACAGGAGAGAGACCTGGAAGAGAGTCAGAGGGAGGTACAGGAGAGAGACCTGGAAAAGGGTTAGAGGGAGGTACAGGAGAGATACCTGGAAGAGGGTTAGAGGGAGGTACAGGAGAGAGACCTGGAAGAGGGTCAGACGGAGGTACAGGAGAGAGACCTGGAAGAGGGTCAGAGGGAGGTACAGGAGAGAGACCTGGAAGAGAGTCAGAGGGAGTTACAGGAGAGAGACCTGGAAGAGAGTCAGAGGGAGTTACAGGAGAGAGACCTGTTAGAGGGTCAGAGGGAGGTACAGGAGAGAGACCTGAAGAGGTTCAGACGGAGGTACAGGAGAGAGACCTGGAAGAGGGTCAGAGGGAGGTACAGGAGAGAGACCTGGAAGAGGGTCAGAGGGAGGTACAGGAGAGAGACCTGGAAGAGGGTCAGAGGGAGGTACAGGAGAGAGACCTGGAAGAGAGTCAGAGGGAGTTACAGGAGAGAGACCTGGAAGAGAGTCAGAGGGAGTTACAGGAGAGAGACCTGTTAGAGGGTCAGAGGGAGGTACAGGAGAGAGACCTGAAGAGGTTCAGACGGAGGTACAGGAGAGAGACCTGTTAGAGGGTCAGAGGGAGGTACAGGAGAGAGACCTGGAAGAGGGTCAGAGGGAGGTACAGGAGAGAGACCTGGAAGAGGGTTAGAGGGAGGTACAGAAGAGAAACTGTCTGCTGTGCTCTCCGAAACATGAGCCATCCCTTGTTCCTTCCTAATTGAATTTCCACTACAGATGATGGAGTCTCGTCCTGTCTCCAACCGCATGCCTCACAGCCGTAGGCCTTGGAAGCTTTTCCATTCCTTCTCTGAATCACTCCCCAGCCTCAGCTGGAACTCCTCATGTTGTTGGACGCAATTCAGATGGCCTATCAAAATGCTCCCTTGGTGACATGATGCTACAGAGTATGTCCTATCACATGGGCTTTTTTTCATTGATTAGATTAGCACGCCGTTGTTCTGTACACTCAATATCTATCAGAAGGCAAATGCAATTCCTTAGCTTTTGTCGAATTCTGTGTTGACGTCGACGCACAGTAAGTTCTCCGTTGTAAACCTTTCCTGGAAAAATATGTAAGATGACGTGTCAACATGTCTTGTCAAATAATTCTCTCTGTCAGCTGTGTTGTAAAATTGTTATTACACAAGCACAAATACATCATTTCACAGGGTTTAAAAAAATTATAATGTTTGATTTTTTATACAAATATTTTTTGAAGGCTATGCCCAACCCTAGACATGCCTGTGAAAGGATAATGAGGAGTCTGGGGTAGCAGTAGATTTCAGTCGTTGTCAATCAACCTCAAGTCTAAATATAGTGCCAGAGAAGTGTAAATAAAAAGGACCTGACAGAAACCTGGCTGGGCTCTGTGTCGGCGACACTCAGACAAAATGAAAAGCATCCTCTGGTCAAACAATGAACCACCTCAAGAGCTCACCTCGTCTGTGTGGATGGAACATTCTAGCAAGGATGTTGGGTGATTTATGAGCGAAACCCAGAGATACTGTATACCAGAAAGCCCGCCCCCCTCCCCCCCCCTTCTTGACAGAGCTCACGGAAAGAGGGAAGCAGTCCTCCTGGCTCCTGAGCAACAGCACTTCTCCAGAACGCTCAAGGCTGGAGCTGAAATAGAATGTAGCCTAGCTGCTCTCCTGTGAACCCAGATGCACTGTAGCTTCTGCCACAGCTAGTGAACTGTGATTCCCTGGGCAGCCACTCACCTGCTAAATGGACAACTGTTAACGTCCCTGGAGAGCAGCTGTCAGGGCAGATCTAACTGCTCTTAACTTAGCATGCTGGCACTAGACCGAACAACCAGAACCTGTCGTGAACTTATGGTTGCAACTACAGTACGGTGAAATTACACTCCATTTGGTCCTTGGGTCAATTTTTTTTGCCTCAGACATAAACATAAACAAACTGTAATCATAGTGTTAATGATGTGACCTGGTTACCAGGCAGATTCATGGCGTCCTCCATTACGGGGTGAAACATGCTGTCGGGGACACTTGAGCTGACAGAGGCAGAGGAAGGAAGTGGGGAAGGAAATGAACGCAAAATTGATCGTGGCCATTTATAGACTAAACGACTGAGCAGAATCATCCATCCTCTCAGTCAGACCTCCAGTGTCTTCCGGCTGGAAGTGTGGAGGTGAGTGAAATAGCTACACTGCCACGCCCGTCATTCTCCGTTCACCTCTTTTCACCTTCAGGGTCCCCTTAGAGAGAAATGGGAGAGGGAGGACAAGAAAGTGGGGGAAATGCAGAGGGGAAGGCAGGAAATGTGAAGCTCTGGAGACATGACCCGGTTTGTTTCTTTTTCCTCTCTGCTGCCTGACAGATGGGAAGGGATAAGGAAGAGGGAGAGAAAGACGGAAACCAACCAGAAGGTCCCAGGCTGGCCATTTGAATTCTTTATTTCTCTCTCTCTCTCTCGCTCTCTCTCTCTCTCTCTCTCTCTCTCTCTCTCTCTCTCTCTCTTGACAAGTCAGGAAGGAGAAAAGTAAACACATGTTAATGTGCCAGGATATCTCCTGTCACCGCCATGACATTGTACAGCATTTAACATGGCAGTGTGGTTTGAAAAGGTCATCACTATGGTGACAAGGGGTCAAACGTTGCTTTGGAATTTGATGTGATCTTTCTTTGTGTTCATGTGTTCTTTTGAGGTACCATAAATGGCCTCGCGGAGGCCATTAAAGTCTTGTGTTCTGGCACTTGAGTTTTTAATTGTAGGGCGGCAAAACGTGACGGGACATTGACTAGCGTTTATGTTATAGAAGAAGTGCTGTGTTAGTTGCTAAAAGGTTAGTGAGGAAACATTCACTGAGAGACCGGTGGAAATATTTCCAGATACTTTTGCTGTACAACAATATGTACAAGTACAAGTGAACAGGTTATGGCTATGAGTCTCGCTAACAAAAATATGTTATTCTGATGTTTATGTAGCCTCCTTCCCCCCACAGCCTTTGGGCCTTTATATCATGCTTATTAGCCTTGGAAAGGAAACTGACCTAATTATGAATACTTATTAGAAGGAGTAGCACTGACACATGGGCTTAACGCTGGCCGGCATTGAGCATTGGGTGTTTTACACACATCGTGTTGAGTTGATGAGTGTAGACGGGTCCCTTTGAACCCACCCCAGAGCACCGCTGTGTTCCTGACCTCCCCTCCTGTCTGTTTTGACACCAACTGCCTCTTGTTTTCCCAAGGAACCTCCTGGGATTCGAGCAAAGCTGGGAAACTAAGCGAAAATACGTGTGTTTGCGACCTGTTAAAAAGCCCTGCGCTTCCAGAGGCTATGGTAGCTCGACGTTGCAATCAGGTTCACTTAGCCTCAGGGCTACAGTAATGGAACATCACCGCTGCACACACTCTGCCTTCTTCCTCCTGACAGCGTCTTGCATTGCACAACTCTTCTGCCACGAGCAGAGGCCATGACAAACAGGAAGTTGAGACATGGCTTCTTGTCTAAGCAAATGCCTCCCCGCACCCACCCTAACGCGTACGCTCTCACTTTGTACACCGAGCACACACAATTCATTAGGATCTTTTACTACGTCCGTCTCTGTCAAAGACACGGGCTTTTATCTACCGCGGTACAAGCCCCTTAAACGTGTTCTCCTCTACCTGTGCAAACAGTCTTCTATCCAGGGAGCTCTCATTTCAAAGAGCTCTTAAAGCCCAGTCAAGCTGTAACCCAATTTACTAAACCCCCCCTTCTTCCAAGTACACCGCAACACACACAGGCTCTGTCACTCTGTGGCTTTGTTTGCTTTGTGAATTCGATGTTCCTTCCGCGTAACTCTCTAATGTCGACACAACCGGTTAATGATCACATAGCCGGATATCGATTGTTCTGCCTTTCATTGACGTTGTTCGAGAAGAGACGCAAGCAGCCGGTAAACGAGTTCCCTTTTATTAACCGTCTCTCTTCCGTATTGAGACAGGGAAGTTGCTTTTCCCCCCTGCCCTTCTTTCTTTTTCTTGTCGTGTACTCTGTACTCTCTGTCGACCACTCGAAGATAAGAAGCTACTGTACGGGTGGTTCCCCTGGCCCTGACGAGGAGAGATCAGTACCACGACCCCTCCGAGTACCAGGAGCCTGGAGTGGGAAGGGCGATGGTGATTTGCACCTCCTGACTCATGCGCCTCCCTCACGGTGGCAGGTGACTCAGTTAGCAGTTGCGTGCTAGCAAGTGGCGCGGGCCGCCCGCTGAGTCGCTTGAAGGTGAGAGTTTGAGATGGTAAAGATAACAGGGGGATGGATGACTGGCGCTCAGCACCAGTCGACCAGAGAGTGACTCATCCTTATCTCATCCTGAGGCCTGTTCCATAAAGGCCGCTCTAAAAAAGCTGGACTTGTAGTCCCAAACCTGACTTGAATTAGCTTAACAAGTCAAGCGGGGCTAAAGCAGTTCCATAAAGGCCAATTTCAGCTCACGCAATCCTACTAATTCAAGTCAGATTTAAGGAGTCAAGATAATGGCGCTTGCCGTGTACCCTGTTCTTAAGCAGCCCGAGAGGTAAAACATGGATCATACAATCCACCATGGCAAAAAGCAGTGCACACGGCCACGTACAAATTAAGGTTAAGATGTATGGATTTAGGTTTGTTTTGTAATTGTAGGCTACTGTTGTGTAGCTATGGTAATTATACTGGGATCATTTAGATTGAGAAATAGGCCTATATGCCTGATGCCTAAACATTTGAAATCACAAACTACCATATAGCCACACATTTAACGTAGGCTATGTAGGTTTGTATCATTCTGAAATCATTGTTCATCATTGTTTAATGCATTAGGCTAAATGTTGTAGCCTAAGTAGTATCTAAGTATTTAAGTCAATTTTCTTTCAATGTAGCCGACATATTGAACTAATGAGGAAATGAGAATGTCCGTGGTAAATCATCGTTTTCCTTTTGGGTCAGCATTACAGAAACGTCTGGTCAAGCAACAACACGGGCTAAAGCCTGACAGTTAGCCTGCCCCGGACCAGGCTAGTTTCACAGCATCATTTGCCATAGTAACTGAGTTCGAACTACATTGATCTAGCGTTTATGGAACCGAATGAACTAGAAAGGAGTCCGACTAACTGACATAAGCCTGGCTTATTCGGTAAACTGGCTTTATGGAACAGGCCTCTGGTGTGTTACCCCAGACCGGTCTTGCGATGTGCTTTCTCTTATCGGCAGTGTACTGCCTTTTCCTCTGGTCTCTCCGTCCGTCCATCCCTCCCTCAGTCTCTCTCCTCTTAAATCCCACCAGTCCAGTCCCCATGCTCGTTAGACATGTCCTGGTGTAGCTGGATTAGCGGTGGCTGTCCTCGCTGCAGGAGCTCCTCTCTGATGAGGGGGGACCGGGGGGCCAGACAGACATCCTACATCAGCGCACTCATGTCAAGTCGTGAAGTCTCCAGACGTCGGAACACTTCTGTTCTTTATTTCATGACTGGAGAGAGTCGACTGCTGAACTCGCTCAGCAGCTCGCACAAGGCTTTGTGCTTTGGTACACGGAGGCAGACCTGAGCTGCCCGTGTTTCTGTGTGGTTTGATGGTCGTCGTCCCCCTGTGGTTGGTTCTGTCTGGATAGTCTGCACACTTCCCCTCTCGCATTCACCTCACATAGTTCATTAACTGTTATCAGGCATCGCCTGTCTTTTATCATGCCTCTGCGGACACCTTTGCTCACAGCGTGTCTTTCCGGAAACTAGGTAAACCTCCACCAAACCCCTATCTCTCTCTCCCTCTCCTCTCTCTCTCTCCTCTCGCTCGCTCACTCGCTCTTTATTTCTATCTTTCTCTCCCTCTGCCCCAATCTCATTATTCTGCTCCCCTCTCATGTATATTCATGTCTCGCTCGTATTGCTGGAAAACCTTGTTCCGTGCTACAAGCCCAGATAAATAGCAGGAACCAGAAACTGTGTTTGCTGGTGGGCCATTAGCGGCCAGAAGGAAGCCATTCGCGTGGAGCCCCCTGTGGCCATGCTTGGATTTAAGAAGCTTGTTGTCTGCCGCTTTGAATTCACACCCGCGCTATAATCCAACGATTTGATATCCGCCCAGTCCTCCTCCCCCTCGGAGAACTAGGCTACTCCTCAATGGTAGATCTCTCCTCTCTCCTTACTGCCCCACTTCACCTCCTCCTCAATGGTAGATCTCTCCTTACTGCCCCACTTCACCTCCTCCTCAATGGTAGATCTCTCCTCTCTCCTTACTGCCCCACTTCACCTCCTCCTCAATGGTAAATCTCTCCTCTCCTTACTGCCCCACTTCACCTCCTCCTCAATGGTAGATCTCTCCTCTCTCCTTACTGCCCCACTTCACCTCCTCCTCAATGGTAAATCTCTCCTCCTCCTTACTGCCCCACTTCAGCTCCTCCTCAATGGTAAATCTCTCCTCCTTACTGCCCCACTTCACCTCCTCCTTCCATCCTCCGCTTTTCCTCCTGCTTTCAGTAGAGTGAGGAGAAAGGAAGTAGGGGAATTTATAAATCAAATGAAAGAGGAAACGGCATCTTTCTCCCATTATAGTCGAGGTAACAGATTATTTTTGTTGATTTAATTTGATTTCAAATAAACTGAAGTCTGGACTTGATAAGTGGGGTTCACGACGCGATGGAAGAAAGCTCGGTGCTTACTGATGGACATGGCCGCTACACGAGGTGGGGTCCAGCTTTCAAATGCAACACCACCATTTTAGCAACAGCATTGCAACCGCCACCCTCCCTCTTTCTCAGTCCCTTCCCGTCCCTCTGTGTCTCGTGTTCCCTTTTCTCCCCCGTCGTGATCTCTCGTTCTTGCTTCACTCTGTTCACTCAATCTGCTTTTTGTCTCCTGACATTAGTGTAATGACTTCCATCAGCTGGATCTCCCTGCTCACACGGGCTCGTTATACCCCTCATTTCCTCCCCACCTGTCACACACACTCACACACTCTCACACGAGTCATTCTCAACCTCACTAAGCGACACTCATGGATACAGACAGACAAAATTGCGGTCAACACTTGCGTTTGATGTGAGTCATGCATGCAGTGTAGTGCAGTGGGGATGACATGACATGCTGTTGTGTAAAAAAGATAAATAACTTAAGTTATTTAACATTTAAGTTATAGGCGGCAATATAATGGTAGGGGAAACACTGGCATGTATCTCAGTCATGTGACTCAGGGACCTCACTGGTTCCAGGGTCAGTGAGTCCTCCCATCACCCAGCTCTGCAGCAGCATGTCCTTCTCTCACACACACACACACAGGGACATCTGATGGATATACAATGTATTCTACAGACACTTACAGGGCGTCAATGTTTTGCACTGGCATTTCTTTGATGTCATGCCAAGGATGACTATTTATACAAATGCACTTTGACGTTTTATATTTTTTATACTGGATCCTGTTATTCGCAAGACATATTGGAATACTGTGTGCTGTCATCCTCATTTCTCTCAGTCTCGATGAGATGTCATGGCAGTGGGGAGAGAAGGGGAGGAGTCCAGCAGTAGGCAGTGGGGAGAGAAGGGGAGGAGTCCAGCTGTAGGCAGTAGGCAGTGGGGAGAGAAGGGGAGGAGTCCAGCTGTAGGCAGTAGGCAGTGGGGAGAGAAGGGGAGGAGTCCAGCTCCAGGCTGTAGGCAGTGGGGAGAGAAGGGGAGGAGTCCAGCTCCAGGCTGTAGGCAGTGGGGAGAGAAGGGGAGGAGTCAAGCTCCAGGCTGTAGGCAGTGGGGAGAGAAGGGGAGGAGTCCAGCTCCAGGCTGTAGACAGCTGTGAAGGAGGGGGAACACATAGACCTCCTTCTCTGTTACACCAATTACCACCACGAGATCAGCAAGTCAGAGCGTATTCAGGGCAGGTTGTCTACACACACACACACACACACACACACACACAAATAGGTATACTGTAGGGGAAGTGTGCACACACAAAATAATGTGTGTGTTTATGTTCTCCATTGTTTGTCTGTCTGCTTATCTCTCCTGAACCCTTCATCTAAGCCGTGGGGGATTTCTTGAGGGAGAGAACAGAAATCGAGGGCAGATTTAGCATATGCAGATTTCTCTCTGTCGAAAGATGAGGTAAGCTCAGTCACAGCTTGAGGTTATTTCTGGTTCTGGAGGGGGGGGGAGAGGGGGTTGTTGGAGGTTGTACATTGGTTGTACATTGGTGTGGAAAGCAGAACAATAATTACTGGAAGAGCATTACTGTTTTTCATTACTGCTCACCCATATCACCATTTCTCAATACATTTGGCTCAACCAAAAGAAACTGCCTGCCATGCGGTTTGGTTTCCCCTCAATTCATGTGCATTGTTGTCTTACCGCAGCTGTTGAGAGTGGTGGTTAATTTCACTTGTGGCTCGGGGAAGAGAGGCGCCATCGCTAGAGTGGGGCAGGACTTAATGTGTGTTTGCTGAGACTCGCCAAACGCCAGAGAACACAGGCAGACATTATGTCCGCGGAGATGAGTGGTCTTCCGCTGTGAGGAGCAGCGAGGCCCTTCAGTGTGGTAAACCAGAGATCTTCCTGTTTAAGGAGTGGGTTGAGACGGAGGTTGTTGTAGTTTTTTTTGTCAAGTGTAGGTGGCTGACGTGGTTCTAAACATATATGAAAATACATTTTATAGTTATAGAATATATTTCTTTGGATAATGCCCAGAGACACATGAGCACAGCATGCAGCATTTTAAATGCCATTGAGAGATCGAGAATGAATATCTGACTGAGTCCCGGTTACTGGCGAGAGGGCGCCAGTGCCCCCAGTGCATCGTGGGCCGTGTTGACGCTGACAGATGGCGACTCGGTGGAGGCGTTGTGGTTGCGGTCACCGTCTGGCCGTCACCGTGGAGACTCCAGCTGACGGCGTTCAGGTTGACTGACTTGGTTGACCTCCTCGCGTGGGGCCTGTCTGTGACAGGAGTTTGAACCCTCGCCTGGTCTTGGTGTGGGCTTCT
Source organism: Mallotus villosus (assembly GCA_903064625.1). Classification (NCBI taxonomy): domain Eukaryota; kingdom Metazoa; phylum Chordata; class Actinopteri; order Osmeriformes; family Salangidae; genus Mallotus; species Mallotus villosus. Next base: position 133,104 of record CAEFZP010000476.1, on the reverse strand, counting down.
GTTGTGTATGTAGTTGAATTACTTCTAAATAAGGGTGAGAGAAATATCTACTTTCTCTATGTCTGTTCGATTTTTTTTGTCATGGCAATAATTTTTTGTGGGAGTCTCATTTAATGAATGTTTTTACTTTAATAACATACATTTATGTCTTTTGCATTTTTCTCTCATTTTTCCTGCAGGTTTTAAATGTCAATTGCGACAACAACTGGTACGTGGCTGAACTAAATGGAAAAGAAGGCCTTGTCCCCAAGAATTACATCGAGCTGAAGCCACACAGGTGAGCCAACTTGCCCATCCGTTCCACCCTCTAAAGTCAAAAGCGTCTGCATTCATACCCCTCTCCAATCAATAAATCCTCTTGTTCAGGAAACCGAAGAACCCTAGCTTTAACAAACGAGCCGTTTCCCCCAGAGGCTGAGAGGCTGTTTGTCCTCTCGGGTCCAGCTGGAGCAGAAGGGAGGAAGTCCCCCTCATGACACTGCCACCTGCTCCTGGAGGCTCTCCCACAGGAAACCCCCAGCCCCCTGAGCCAGTCAGACAGACCCCCCAGAACAACTCTGGAGACATCCATTAGCTTCAAAGCGCTTATCTGGGAGAGTTGGGTCAGCCTTAGTGAGCTCATGATTAATTAATCAGCCTTGGTCGGTCAGCCTTTTTAAAAACTTGTCTTTTCAGTACCTAAGTTTTCTTTGACGTTTTCACCTCACGAAACACTGCATAGTCCACGTGATATCTTCCAACCAGGTCTGCTGGTTGAAAGCCTGCCCTACCAACATTTTTAACCCGTTGTACATGTCACTGGGACCACATCAAAGAGCGTCCTTTCCCAGAGCAGGAAGGACCGTGGACAATAGGAGGATATCCACTTTATCTTTATGCAGAGTTACCCTCAGAGAAATCGTAGCAGGCTTGGCTGTGTTCACCTCAGCGTTCCTCTCATAGCAACGCTGGTACCGTACGTTAGTGTCAGTTACAAACAGTAGCATTAGCTAAATGCTAACGTTAGCAAAATGCTAACATTTTGTAATTGGTGGTATGTTGTTGGGGTCTCTGTGCCTCTAAACAAAACAATACCTGGGTAGACAGAGCATTTGTTTCTGACAGGGCTTTCTGTAAGGAACTACAGAGCAGTATCAGTCTGTGTCGCTAAATACAGAGACATACTTTAAATGAGTTACCATGTCGACCTTGCTCTGTTACGTTAGAATGTTTGGTCTATGACTCTCTCTTTCAAAATGATCCCTCAGCAAACACCTGACACAGTAACACCATCACCTTCCCTTTTGCAGTAATTAACTAGAAACGCAAGTTATTTGAAACTCTCCAATTATGTACAAATGTCCCAAGGCTGTTTTTAATCAGTAATTGGGTTACAAAATCTGGGTCAACTGAGCGTTGAACAAGCTTTGCAGGTGCTTGTGGCACCCCGTTTTGAAATGACGATTTGTGGCGTTGACAGTTGGTTCCACGGGAGAATTACGAGGGCCAAGGCGGAGGAGATACTCTCCAAGCAAAGATTTGACGGGGCCTTCCTCATCCGAGACAGCGAGAGCACCGCAGGAGACTTTTCCATTTCTGTCAGGTACGTCCATGTCGTCCTGCTGTCAGGTATGTCCATGTTGTCCTTACTGCAAAAGGTCAAAACTGGAGACAGCACCCACACAGATGACTTAACTTACATTACATATATTTGTTTTGAAGTACCCTATCCTGTATAAAAGAATCATATGAATTGTACCATTCATATCATATATGAATGGCAGCTGGTGTGTATTACGACTCCTCTGATCCCTGGTCTGTGTTGACCAACCTGCTGCTGTTCCAGTCTTTATGCAAAGTCTGTCTGGCGATGGCTATCAGGTAAATTGCCTGTGTCATTCTGGACACACCTGGGGCTATAGAGAGCCTTATCGCCTTGTGAAAACACTTTAGTCTGCGTCAGACTGCTTTTCTGTGGGCGCTACACACAGCATTGCGGTCTGACACTTACCCCAAAAACTGCAGAGCTAATACGAACTCTTGGGAGGAAAAGATAACAGGTTTTCATTGTCAGCATATTATCATCACACCATTTCACAGCTTCAGGGCTGTCGGAAACCCTCGTTAGTAATGGAATCTCATGAAATATACAGGCCCTCTCTTGCATTTTGATTGGGCCAAATCCTAAACTCATGTTTCACAAGTGAGAGATGGCGGGTGTGGGGATGGGGGGAGGGGAGGAGGGGGGGAACTGGGACAGCAAAGCCTAAATCATTCATGGGCCTGGGAGGGGTGGGGACTGCAACACACAGATGGCTGGGACTTCGAGCCCATGAAAGATAGGGTTCTTCACACCTTCACCAGACATCTACGGACAAATGAACCCGTTGAATTGAGTTGGGGACGTAAGTGAAGTCGGATTTGAAATCCCTTTCATGTACATGTTGGATCTCATCGGGTCACTGAGAAAGTCCCACAAAATGGAAAACCCAATGCAGACTAAGGGGCCGTTTGTTTGTCAAGAAAAGGAAACTATACATCTTTCACATCTGATAACAAATGAATACTATGTAAATAACATTCTCAAATGAATGAACACAAATGTAATACAATTTGATCCGAATCTCATGAGTGCTAACTCTCTGCAGGTCGGGTAACGATGTCCAGCACTTTAAAGTCCTCCGTGATGGCGCCGGGAAGTATTTCTTGTGGGTGGTGAAGTTTAACTCTCTCAACGAACTGGTGGAGTACCACCGCACCTCCTCCGTGTCCCGTAGTCAAGTCATTTACCTCAAGGACATGAAGGCCGTCGCAGACACCGAGGTGGGAAAGGCTCACACACACGCTGTATCCAAACACACACATTCACTTCTTCGAACCGAACCACTGACGTAGCAAAACATGCATACTCCTAGACATCTACTGTACTGTGCTGTAAAGTATGAAGCCCGTATAGAAAAATGAAAAAACGTAAAGCAAAAAATGCTTTTTAAGACAGAGTGAGGTAAAAAAAAAGTAGACGAAAAATGTCTCAACGTACACGTTGATACTGTAGAATGGCGTCCTCCTCTAACGCTCCACCCTCCGTGTACCGTCCCGGCAGGTGTATGTTCAAGCGCTGTTTGACTTCGACCCCAAGGAGCCCGGGGAGCTGGGATTCCGGCGCGGCGACATCATCAAGGTCACGGAGAACACCGACGCCAACTGGTGGACAGGCATGTGCCACGGCCAGGTGGGCACGTTCCCTCGCAACTACGTCACGCCGTACAACCAGAACACCTAACGGCTGGTCCGCCCGCCGATGACGCCGCGAGACGTCAGAACGAGAGACTGGAACGAGGGATGAGAAGAGGGAGAGGGGGATGCTCACAGAGACTGAGGGGGACTCCATGCACTGTTTTTCGGAGGGGGTCTCTTAACAGCAGGGTGGAAGTCAAGTGAGGTGGCTGGATGATGGCTTGGCGATTGCTGGCGTCGGCGCCCCTTTTCTCACAATGCTACTTGGACCCCCTCTTCTCTGTTGCAGTTTTTTTTTACCGTCGCTTTCGAAATAAAAGAGACATTTGAAAAGACTTTCTGAGAAGGCCGAGTTTCAACAGTCCTTCAGTGTCAATGACCAAAGATTGGCATGGTGATTTATTAATGATCTTGTTCTGGGATGACTGAATTCACTATTATGAGCTTTGTGTTTTTCTATGAATATGTTGAAGACAGTCTTGTTTTGTTGGAATTGGTTTTGCCTGGTTTTGTCCTTTTGTGTTTCCATGTTGTTTTATTGGCTATGGGACCAGTTGTTTCATGGGAAATGCTGTTTTTCAGTACTATTTCAGGAGCACCACTGATTAAATGAATAGCATCTCTAAGCCTGTGTCTGCAATATTGCTCCTGAACACTGATTGCACATTCATTTTACATGGGGACTAATTGTCTTCCAAATTTAAGAAAACAAGATCTACTAATACATTGTTTTTTTCATTTACTGTAAAAGACACTGTAAACATGTTTTCATTCCAATATTGTTATAACTTACGTTTTCACAGTTGTATCTTTCTCGTGGAATGTCATATTCCACAGATGCAGTTCTGCATGTGAAAAGTTATTGGTTTGCATGAAATCTATCTTTTACACTATCAATGGTGGCCAGCTCTTTTGGTGAACTGTACATATTGCTGATTTTAAGCTTCTGAGGCAAAATCTTAATTATGTCATATTTATTCAAATGATTTGGGGTCATGAAAGTAGTGATCTTGCTGCAAAAAAGAAACACATGGTGGGTGTGAGAGGGTTCTTTCACAATTTGTTTTACTACACTTTCAACTTTTTACTACAGTGAGGAATACTGTTGGTCATGTGCTTGCAGGGAATTTTTGATGGGGTGTGAAACTGGAAACCACAAATGGTACCTTAAATATTCTGACCTGGAGGATGGCATTAAATGTCACCGGAAAACGACATCACATATCTCCTGTCCAGGCTGTATGGAGACTTGAGTAAGGATCGATTACAAACCATCTCACCGCTGCAGCCTTTTCTGTCCTGTTTACAAAATGGGGTCAAATGAATGATAAAAAAAAGAAGAAAATAAATTAAGTTGTTAAGTCAACTTTAAAATGTTTCTACACCACCCCAGATTCGACATACTTCAGTATGTCGAATATTAATTAGTCTTAAGGGCTTCCTTTTCAAGACACAAGGACATTGTCCGAGGACTGTCAATGTGTTTGTTGTGTGAAGAGGTGAAAACAAAAATAATATATACTATTATATATTTAAATAATAAAATAATGACAACTTATTTTTCATGTTGACAGAGGTCTTCAAACACGCCCCCATCCTTTGCCTTTCATCTCTGTTTTTGTTCAACCGTACATGGAACTTAAGTTCTTTATCTTCAAAATGGACGTGATTTTTGGATCAACATTAAGACTTGAGTCATTGGCACCTGTAGGCTTATGCCTATTGTAAAGGATGCCTTCACTTTATTAGACACAGAACCATTTTAACTGGACACAAAACTCTGCCCGGATGGAAAGTGGAGGGCTTGGGATTTTCTTAACTGGGTTTGACTTAACTTTGGTTTGTTGCCTTTTTCCCTTCCTCTCATAACTATATTAATCTAACGTAATGATATCATTACTGAGCGGCAACCAACACCCCAAGACAATGTAATTATTGTTTACATTTTGCTGGAGTCTGTACTGATATGGTGTGTGTACAGCCTATGTGCATTAGGAATCTTGGTGTCAAGGGAGTAATTGCTCTCCGTGTCTGTCACAATTTATGATTTGCTTTGAAGTTGACACAGCATGTAGATAACAATGAAATAAAGTACCACAATCATATTTAGCTTACCGTGTGTTTGAATGATTTCTTGTTCTCTGCCTATCTCTATCAGGGATGCAAATAGATATTCGTTTTTAAGTACCTAATCTAGAATCTCTGGTGTTGGGTTTTGACCCTCACGTGAACTTTCCGGCTCCAACGCATGCAAAGTCTAGCCTCCCACCGACTGCACGGAAACAGAGTGGTCTTTGTGGATAAACTGCTCCAATTTCTAATCTGCAGGCTTTATCTGTGCCTGCCTCCGCTCGTGCTACTTCATATACCTAAATATCTCGTGTTAACTCATGACCCCAACTAACCTATAACAGGTTGGGTTTAACTGAAAGGTGTGGTCTAACTAAGTAGTGTTTCGATTCATCATTTATTATAAAAGCATTAACTGTTCTAAGCTTTTACCGCCATCTGCTGGCCGAGGCTCCCACTAGTAACATTTCAACATGGATGTTTACATTCTGCAGAATGTAGCCTACAGTAGCCTACATGTACAGTTCATTTTATAGATAAATTAGATATACAATTGTGGTCTGATATATTTACATTAAAGCATTGTGGACACTAGAAATAAGAGACTGCATGGGCTACTCTTTTAACTTTTATTGGCACAGCAGACACAAAAACAGGTTGCCTCATGAATTCCCTCTCAATGTCACAGTACACACTGTCTTTATTATTTTCATGATTGAAAGCAAACGTTTCACTTGATTGATGTCAAAACATAAATGTAGGTTAGGGGGGCGTGAGATTTGTTTTCATACCATGCGACCACGTCATTTCCATCAGAGTCATGAGGTGCTTCTGTACTTGAACAGTGTGAACATGGCGGATGCGGAAGGGGAATCGTTGGAGTCGTGGCTCAGTAAGTACATGCTAATAAACTTAATATCGATATAATTTAAGATAGTCCAACAGTTTGTCAGTATGCTAGTTTACTGTGGCTAATCTGTTGATGATAGTGTTACGATTGTCATTAATAATCGTGTTTAATTGTCCCATGCATTTTCCAATGTTGATAGCTCTAGCTAGTTTAGCAGTTAAGCCTTACCAACTAGCTTTCTAGCTAGAGCTAGCTAGCTTAGCTAGCCGTAAACATGGGGATACAGCTGACTAGTTATTATATGTATTTGCAAATACATTAAAATAATATAAGAATATTAGTTATAGGTAGTTAAATATACATTTACACAGCGAATATTGCTAAGTAAGGTCAACTCCAGCTTTTTGCTTTGAGTTTAGTATCAAGCATATCAACATCTGAGAGACACACCCCTTTCACTGTTAAGACAGTGAGACAAGTCAGTATTTGGGAAAACAATAACAAACAGCTCTGCAAAACGATATCAATTTTACAGACAAAGCCACAAACCCTTCTAACAGACAGGAAGACTGGGAGTTCATCATAGGCTTCTGCGACCAAGTGAATAAGGAGTTGGAAGGGTATGAACAGACCATGGACATTTTATGCACACAGCATATTCCATGTATCACATGTCAGTCAGCATGCTATTTCAGAGCTCTTCTCATCATCCATGAGTCATCTTAAGTCCAATCGATGGGACTTTCTAAATTCGGGTCTTTAAAATGATCATAATTGTTATGGCCTGCAATTGTTTCTCTTTGTTAACTGTTTGTTTCGTGAATGTCCCAGGCCACAGATCTCTGTGAGATTGTTGGCTCATAAGATTCAGTCCCCGCAAGAATGGGAGGCATTACAGGCTTTGACGGTAAGTAACCGCCCAGAGGAAAACATAACACTTCAAGGAGTCATTGTTTCGTGTGAAGATTCACATGAAGCCCATCTATCTCAACTCTTGCAGGTACTAGAAGCTTGCATGAAGAACTGTGGCCGACGGTTTCACAACGAAGTGGGCAAATTTCGTTTTTTGAACGAACTTATTAAAGTGGTGTCACCCAAAGTAAGTTAACATTAGACGTCAGGTTCTGCACCAAAGATCAATTCGATAGTTATGGGGTCAGTTATATTGTGTGTGTGTATAAATAGCCTTTTTTCTCTCCTCCTAGTACCTAGGTGATCGAGTATCAGAAAGGGTCAAAATGAAAGTGATCGAGATCATCTTCAGTTGGACACACTCTCTACCCGACGAAGCTAAGATCTGTGAGGCGTACCAGATGCTCAAGAGACAGGGTAAGACATGCCATCCCAAACCCCACGTTCTCCTCCCCTCCATCAACGCTCAAAATACACCACAGTAGTACGCTGTCTTCTAACGGAGGACAACACCCTCAGGTGTCGTCAACGAGGACCCAGCGGTCCCGCCGGAAAAGACGCTGATGGCCTCGCCTCCGGCTCACCCTAAGAACCCCGTGTTTGAGAACGAGGAGAAGAGCAAGGTGAGAGGGAATAAAAGAGTGTTTCGCGTGCATAGCTGGTCGTGCCGTCGTCCTGACGACACACGGTGTCTCCCCCGCCCCCACACACTCTGATCCCATCATCAGGGGATGGGTCAGGGACACAGTGTTTACTTTGCCGTACCCCTCCGGGTGATCTATCGGTCCTAGTTGTTTTCATAAGACATGTTATCCCAGACCGGAGGGAAGTGTTGTGATTGGTTGCGTGCCATGGGAAACATGATTGTGATTGGTTACGTGCCGTGGGAAACATGAGGGGGAGGATTTCTCTTGACTGGCGATTGTGCTCCGTCCGCAGCGACTGGCAGAGCTTCTGAAGAGTAAGAAACCAGAGGATTTACAGGAAGCCAATCGCCTGATCAAGAACATGGTCAAGGAGGTGAGGGCCAGCTGAGAGCACGCTTACACTCACAAACATTTTTGTTGTTGTTGTACTGTAATAGCACATGCATAAGCCCACCTTCCCTCACACACACACACACACACACAAATACACACACATGTCGAATCCAAATCACGGATGACTTCAACAGTAGGTGTGTGAATCCCCCCCCCCTTTATGCATCCACCAGCCGTCAGCTATTCTTTGTGTTCAGAACAGCGTGCCGTGTAAATGCTGACTAGGCCCCGGCACCTGGGTTTTCCGCGCCGCCGGGCGAGCGCCTAGCGCAGCTGTCATTGTTGTTGTTGTCGTGGTTTCAGGACGAGGTGAGGGCCCAGAGGGCCTCCAAGCGCAGCGGCACTCTGGAGGAGGTCAGCAACAGCGTCAAGCTGCTCCACGAGATGCTGAGCCACTTCAGCAGAGACGAGTCCACCGACGGCGACAAGGAGCTCATCAGGGTCGGTCCACCAATGTTCAGTCTTTCTTAATCACCTCACTGGTCATCAGGGTTGGTCCACCAATGTTCAGTCTTAATCGCCTCACTGGTCATCAGGGTCGGTCCACCAATGTTCAGTCTTAATCACCTCACTGGTCATCAGGGTCGGTCCACCAATGTTCAGTCTTAATCACCTCACTGGTCATCAGGGTCGGTCCACCAAAGTCTTAATCACCTCACTGGAATGACCTCTTGATGTTTAGCTTTTCCTGAGGCTGAGAACACGTCTCACAGTTCTACGATAGTGCTTATGACCTCGAGTTGAAATGTAATGTAAGAAATACTTATCCTGCAGTTAAAAATACAACTAAAGCTAGACATAAGCAGGAAGTAATGCATTGCCATAGGGTGATTCACTGTTGATTTATTGTTGGACCATTGTTATTTGTTTGCCATTAAAGGAGCTGTACGGAGACTGTGACAAACTCCGGCAGACCGTGTTCAAGCTGGCCACGGAGACCGAGGACAACGACTGCAGCTTGGGTGAGAACCCTAACTCTCCCTCCAGAGTCGTTGGCCAAACCGATGGCTTCCCGCCCGGTCTGACCTCTGACCTCTTGTTTTCCGAAACCACTAGGAGACATCCTGCAGTCCAGCGATGACCTCTCCCGCGTCATCAACTCGTATCGGAAGATCGTGGAAGGGCATAAGATCAACGGAGAGATGGAGCCCGCGGGGCCTTCCTACTCACAATGTACAACCTCCAACAACCTTTGATTCCCACTTTACTTCTGTATATGTTCTCATCTTCCACTAGTGTACCATGTGTAGACTCATTTGATCATTTGATCAAGTGGAATTTGTCTGATCAAACCATACTTCATCAATTCATTTGCCTTCAAATATTCTCACACATTCTCTGTTCTCTCCTTCTCCTGGACAGGCACCAAAGATACCAGCCAATCGGAGATTCTGATTGACCTGGCGGGGCTGGACTTCCAGAGCCCCTCCCCTCCAGGGCTGACCCCCACAGTCCAGCACCCAGAGCCCAGTCTCTCCATCCCAGCCGACCTGCTCTACGGCTCCGCCTCCTCCCAGGCCTGTTGTCCTGCTCCCAGCGATGACCCTAGCCCCAGCAAACCCTCCACAGCCCTCTCCCTGCTAGACGAAGAGCTCATCTCTTTAGGTAACACCGAAAGACTCTTGCTCGAGTGGAGTGATTCGGCGCTGGTGACTGGTGTGAAAGGGTTTGTTTGCTTGTTTTTAAGGCCTTAATGACCCTCTTCCTGCTCTGAGTGGAGCAATGATAGAGACACCGAAAGATCACATCTTCAGTCAGCAATTGTCATCACAGGTAGGCTTATATTTCCATGTGTTTACATTTCAAAGGGGGGTTTTGATGAATGGAACTGGGACCAAACGGTCTCTTCGAGTTATGTACATGGAGGCATGATGGCACCGTTTCCCACCCTCTCTGCCAGGCACCCCACATGGTTTTGGACCTCTTTGGCAGTACACCCATCACAGCTCCTGCCTTCTCCTCAGCACCGCTAACCTCAGCAGCATCCCCAAACACTTTGACTACAGCCTCTCCATCGGTCCCCTACCCACAATCCTCCAGCACCGTCCCTTTCCCCTTCGCCACCTCTGTGTTCCCTGCAGCCCCCTTGTCCGCCACGCCGGTGTCGACCTGCCCTGCCCCGATAAGCTACCCACAATCCTCCAGTGCTACCTCTTTCTCCTTTACCCATTGGTTCTCTGTCTGCCTCCACCTCCCTCAGCCACAGCGGCCTGCAAGACCTGGCTATGCTGGACCTGGGGAACCCCAAGAGGTGAGGGTGTCCTGTCCTTACCTGGTGCCTTTCATCTGTCTGGTTCCCTGGAACTGACAATGTTATAATGTTATTTATAGTGGTTGAGGTATGATTTGTACAACTTTTATTTATTTTTAAGTGTTTGTCTCTTTATCTCTACAGCATGTCTGGTATGTTGGACCCTGATTGCTTGTTTGGGATAGGGGATGCTATGGGTGTGACCTCCAGCATGGGCATGGCACCCTCCAGATCCAGCCCTCTCCCCCTGGGCATAGCAGCACCTGGAGCCTCCAGCTTGCCCACCACCAGGCCCCAGGCAGACGACAGCCCCCTGCTCCGCTCCCTGTCTCCTGTCATCCCTCTGGGCTTGGCCAGCCCAGGCGTGGCCCCGGAGATCTCCCTAGCCAACGTCCACGTTCCCCTGGACTCCATCAGGCCTAGTGAGTATAGCGCTGACTGAGTATCCCGCACTGGATTTGGGGTATTGTAGTTTACAATCGTAGCGTCAGCGAATGGCGACTGAACGACTAATATTACAGAACTCTTGACGTAAGCTTGGTTGATGGACAGTTTGTGCTCTCTCTCTCTCTCTCTCTCTCGGTTATCTGTGGTAACAAAGGCAAAGTGTGCCCTGTGACGGCGTACGATAAAGACGGCATCCGGGTTCTCCTCCACTTTGCTACCGACTGTCCCTCTGGCAGGCCTGATGTTCTGGTGATCGTGGTGTCCATGTTGAACACAGCCCCCCTGCCCGTCAGCAACATAGTCCTGCAGGCCGCCGTGCCCAAGGTAAAAGGCCTCGCACTCGACCTCCACAGTCTCTCCACAGTCACAAATCACGTGGAGACACACCGAAATGATGCGCTTCGCATATCGATGTCACCGCCATGTTCTCCCTCTCCACTGTCGTCAGTCGATGAAGGTGAGGCTGCAGCCGCCGTCGGGTGCGGAGCTGGCGGCGTTCAGCCCCATCCTGCCCCCCGCCGCCATCACTCAGGTCATGCTGCTGGCCAATCCGCTGAAGGTATGCGAGTTGTGTCACACCGACGCGGTCCAAAGAGAGGACAGGAGCGTTTCTTGCTGCTTATAATTTGTCCGTTTTGGGGGGGTTTTGTTTGTATATAGTGTTGGACATATCATTTGTTATTATTTGCATCCATTGAATTAGTCATACTAGTTGCGTTTGCCCCTTACAACAAAGATTTGTGAAAGTGTATGCAGTGCTAACCACCAGGCTAAGTTATCAAGGCAGTGTGTGTGTGTGTGTATGTGTGTGTGTGTGTGTTTCAGGATAAGGTCCGAATGCGATACAAGCTGACGTTCACTCTGGGAGACCAGCAGTGCACGGAAACAGGAGAGGTGGACCAGTTCCCCCCAGCCGAGAGATGGGGATCTCTATAGCCCTCTGCCTCAACCCCCTCAACAGTGCCAGGACAGTGTAGCCAGCAACACATGGTGCAGACAGCTTGAGCATATGCTCTACTGAGACAGTATTGTCGGGGTGGTGGGGAGGTCAGTGTATTTGTGATTGTTTCATCCCAGTGAGTTACAAAATGCTGTTACTCTTCATTATCGTATGAATTCGTATTATTTTATCGTTTGTGTTCAGTGCAATTTTGTTGCAACTCGCTCCCTCTAGTCAATCAACTCTGTCGTCTGAGTGGTTACAGAATTATTGCACTTTAGAATTCCATACAGACTTACAATGTTTGGTTTCAGAATGACATACACTTGAAAAGCATTTGCGGTAACTTATCAACGTTCAAGCCGAGGTGAACAAACGTGTCATAAGGGGTCACTAGCTCATAGAAAACAGAGCACTGCTAACTTCACTACAGTTCTGACTTTTTTTTATAGATGGTTTCACAATCGGTTGGTGAAACTACTTGGGAGTCTTATTTATGTTACTTTGAAAGTTATTTATCTTATATTTACAGAGACTTATTCATGTCATTCTACTATTATAGCCTTATTTGATTACAGATGGGATTCCTTTTATTTCTGTCTTTAGTTCTATCATCCCACACCGTAAGGAACTTGCAGATCCTTCAGTATTTATTTCAGTTTGAGTGATTGTCATGGATGTATTGCTTAATTGTTTTTGAGAAGTAGTGTTAATCAGCTCTGCACGCAGTTTAGACATCGCAGTGTCTTGTTGAATTCCTCCCCCACATTCTCATCTGCTGACATCATCATAACAGTTTTCAGTCAAATTGGTTTGCGCAGTTCAAGCTATATTGAGGCTATACTCTAGCCGCTAGAGCAACACGTTTAGCTGTTCAATTAAAAGCAGTGAAAACGGAGCTAACGCAAAAGAATGCCGTTTTTAAAAAGTTCAGTTTCTGCCTGAAAGAAAAACAATTTCGTTTCATTTTTGAAATGGTATTCTTGGCAGTTTTATACAATTATGTTTAAATCGCTTGCCCCACCATTCTTTAGTAGGCCTTGTCTATAAGCTACTATGTGATTGTGTTGAATGCATTCTGTCGGAGCTTGTTACAATTAAGAATTATTCAAACATCCTTAAACCAGGTTGTCATAAATTATTGCTGTATTTGTCCATATAAATGAACCGATGAGATCGGTTAAGTTCATATTTTTAGACGTTCTCTGCATGAATAATTAAAGTATTTATAAAAAAATATATGTTGTGTTTGTATTATGTATTTTTATTAACAATCTAAATGTGAGTGTGTGTGAGGCCGGTGGAAAAGAAGATGCGTGGAATTCAAGCTGGCGCAATTGTGCACAAACTGGCGCTCTTCCCCTGGCTGTCTGGTGGCATTGTGAGCGCAGACACAGCCACTGAGCGCTCATCATCCACATCCGACATGGCAGACGAGAAACCCAAGGTGAGGGATGGGACATGTTTATTAACAATATTTAGACTGGCCGTTCTCTACGACATATAACGCATCTTATGCTGTGGCGATATGTCTCTTGGTTATGAAGAAAACGCTTCATAACACAGACCTAACTTGTTTGGTTCACTAAAGATTTTGCGCTTAGTTGGCTAGCAAGCTAGCGCTACTTGGCAAGTGAGGCAGTTAGAGTAGATCCCAAACCGTTTTAGAAAATATTTTGTAATTATGTGCACAGATGGGATTAACTACATTATTAACGTTAGCTAACTACTGGTAGTGTTAAACTAGCGAGCTAGCTCGACTAGCATAAAATACGCTACTGTAGGCTACAGTAGTAGGCTAGTGCAGATGCTACCTAGCTAGCCGTTACATCACAAAACCAAGGTAGCCTAAGTTTCTGACAAATATAGCTCTACAGTTGAATATTTCATACTCAAATGTGTTCAGCTAGAGAACATCTTAGTGTGCGTGTACTACATTATTATCCTGAAACGTGATGGATGGGTCTTCTGCATTTGGTATTTTTCTGTACAGGAGGCAGTTAAAACTGAGAACAACGAGCACATCAACCTGAAGGTGGCAGGACAGGACGGTTCCGTGGTGCAGTTTAAGATCAAAAGACATACACCTCTCAACAAACTCATGAAGGCATATTGTGAAAGACAGGTAAGCGACACGCATCAACTCGTGTAGCCTATAGGCTACTTCTCAACCTTGTAATCAGCCTAGATGTGGATTTCATGTTTTAGTCATACAGTGAATTGAATGACTTTTGTGAATGTAGAAATGTGAATTGAATGTCTATCCGCAGGGACTGACGCTGAGACAAATACGGTTTCGATTTGATGGTCAACCCTATTAATGAAACAGACACACCATCACAGGTAAGTGATACGTTTAATGTATAATGCTAATCACCTTACAGTCGTATCTGTTATAACTTTTTATAGTAGTTTTTACACTTAAATAATTGTACATGTCTCAGTCTTTTAGTCCTTTCTTCCCCAAGATCCCAAATGAACATGTAGGCCTACATCTAATGTCCGAGAAGATGTACATCTAATGTACATCTACTGCTCTTGTTTCTTCTACTCTGCATACAGTCACCCATATCAGTTGCAAGTCTTGCTACAACTGTACATCTAAACTTTTAGTTTTTTACATTGCAGTTAGAAATGGAGGACGAAGATACAATCGATGTGTTCCAACAACAAACAGGGGGATTTCCTCACTGAAGACTATTTCCTGGCTACAACTGCTACCTCCCTTATCCTTTCTTTGTTCACTTGGGAACGAATATGATGTATTTTCGTACTCCTCCCTGACTTACAATGTTGCCAGTCATTTTAATTAGAAAACTATTTGAACTTAATTATAAGGGGACTTCAGTTAGTGAATGGGATATGAACTAAAAGCATTTTATGTTAATGCAAAGGAATGGTTTTGGAAAGGTGTGCAAATCATTGTGCATTTTATTCCACAGGATTGACATGTGTGCTAGTCAGCAAACCTCTGTTTCCCTCATGTTCACATGCATCTACATCATGTTTTCCGAGATGGATTCTTGAACGTTTTATACTTTGTTGTGGAATGATGCTTGCTTGAAATCGGTTTTTAATAGATCTGTATTTTGATTTACTTAATTAAGACTATGGGAAGTTATTGAATAAATAGATTCTTTTTTTAGAACTTTTGTGTTTGTGTTTTTATGTAAGATGTTCACTGATGCGGCCACATGCAGATACATTGATGCTTTCTAACTCATTAGCTACATTTTACAGTTATTTTACAACATATTTTGTGCATGCTCAACTAGATTTTCTAGTCGTTTCTTAAATGATGTTTGGTTCAAGATGCTGTCAAACGCACTGTATTTCTCGAAGGATCACAGGATATCAGATCTACCAAAGAAGGGTGGGACTTAGATGGCAGAAACGCCCTCTCCACGTTCATCTGTCGATTGATTAATTTTGCTTCCACCGGCTGCAGGGGTGAACGAGATGAGGTGGTGAGCTATTGGTACAGAACTAAACATTTATCAAATTCTAGTCAAGCACCTCTAACGAGATTTTTTAGTAAAATGACGACGACAACCACGTTTCAAGGGATGGATCCTGGCTCTAAAAGCAGTTCCAGGTATAACGGTGTCTGCAATTTTCCATGTGTGCATGTAATTTTGAATCTTGTTTGCCATGCTAGCTAGCTAGTTCTCCAACGTTAGCTCTGTGTAACATTTAGGAAATCTACATACAGGGTTTGCATTAATAACAATCAAGACTACGTTGTTCCCCCTTGTGCTAAAACACTTTGTCGACAGCGTGCTAGTTTTCTGCTGCCAGGAATCGCAGGATGCTAACTTACCTAGCTAGCAAGCTACCTTGATTGCCCCCTCCCTGCCTCCCTTTGTGGAACGTCGCTGACAGCCTGGCTCTGTTCTGCTGGCTAGCTAGCTAGACATGTATGCCTGCACCCAGACATTATTTATTAGTTTTCTGTGCTTGCCAACCCTGAAGTCTCTTTCGAGTGCTATGTTACAAGCATTATACACGGCATTAGTTACCACCCGCTTGCCAACTATTCTTTTTTTAAATGAAACTTCAGAGGTTTGCCATGCAGCATCATCAGCTAATTTTATGGTTGGGTGGGGCCCCTACGGATGTGAAGCTTGCTTGTGCTAGCCATCTCCATATGGCCAACTGCGAGCTGCCTTGGCATCTACTGTATCAATAGACGTGCTTAAATATCTAAATTACTTATTCAAATGTTCCAATCAATTGTGCTCTGATTGGCATAAGCCGCTTGATTGAGTGTAGCCTATATCGTTCATATAACAGTAGACTGATTGAGGGTGCGATTCCTAAACGGCAGCCCTATGACAGATAGCTACAATGACATCCCTATTTTATGACCCGTTGACCACAGAAACAGCCTTTGTAGCTACCAGGGATGGGCAAAGATGCACCAAAATGAATTTTAAAACAAGTTACCAAATACCTTAATTTGAAGTGCATCAAAATGAACTACAAAATACACCAGCCACATCAGGTATCAAAATAAAATACATTATTTTTGTATTTAAAAAAGACTAGAAGTACTTTTACAAGGGAGCATGAAATCACTTGGCACACCTTCCATCTATCGGCCAATTTGATCTATCCCGAGTAGATGCTATAAATAACGAGTCATGCAGTAAATCTGACATGCAATTAGTTAACAGACCAAATATTCGCATATATCTGTGATCACCAAGATGTTTGTTTTAAAGTAACCAATGTTATCATGTTAACTGTTTTTCAAATTTTAAAGGAACTGTCGGTGACGGCAATTCTTTGTTGTATTGGCCTCTCACAGTGTAAGAACGTGCCCATCATTGCATGCAGAATGAGTGGAGCCAGAGTTGAAATTATGAGTGGAGTACTATTTGTTATCTGGTATAACCCTGTAAAATCCTGTTTTAAAAGGGGTGTAGTACACGCCATTACAGGCCGAAGAAACTTCCCATGACAAGATTGGCCGACTGAACTGTTTTATGGAATAACTGTGACTAACTTGACTCGGCAGGTAGATGAAATGTGGAGATGAATTACGAATGTTTATTTTTTTTCCCATTTTGTTCAGAGTCTTGCGCCCTCCAGGTGGAGCCTCTAATATCTCTTTTGGCGCAGAGGAGAAGGCCCCTGCTCGAAAAGACAAGATGGCCTCCAGCATCTTTGATGAACCAGAAGACCCCCATGCTCACCGAAGGAACAACCCACCAGGTAACTCTTACTCCAGCATGACCTCAGCAGCCTCAAGGCTACTAGCACTCCTGTTGCTGTGGTAACTCTTACTCCAGCATGACCTCAGCAGCCTCAAGGCTACTAGCACTCCTGTTGCTGTGGTAACTCGTACTCCAGCATGACCTCAGTGCCTCGGGATTGGTAATGCAATCACCTTGCTGAGTCGATCCGAATTCTGCATAGTCACTCACGTTTCCAAATGGCCAATTAATTCTCGGATCCATACTCATTAAATATTCCATGATTGGCTTTGCAGCATTGACAGTTCTCTTACTGAGACCCATGAGTGCTGGTTAGGGCTGTAAAATATTCCCAAACTTTCCAATCCATCGCATTCAAAAATCCCTCCCCTCACTCAATAATGATCCCATGAATGCCACATCCTTATGGAAACAGTCCTCTTACACAGACGCCTTCAGTCATTGTAATTGAAAGGACGATACTCATCTAGTGTGTGGGGCTCTTTATGAGGTCAGTGTTTCCTTCAGGAAGTACTTTCCTTCAGGAAGCACTTTTGCAGTGTGGGCATACACGAAAAACAAAGTTCTCTATATTTCAGAGCAGGTTACTGTAATACTATAATAGCTAATGTAATATTGCATATTTCCCCTAAAGCAAAAAGGTTAGGCCACCTCAAGACACCTTTTCCACTCAAAGTATTTTCTAAATGGCATAAATGCTGCCAATTTAATAATTGACCATTTACAACCACTTATTGTAAATTGTCAGTAGCCTAGCCCAGTGGTTCCAAACTCTGGTCCTCAGGGCAACCCTGTCCTGCATGTTTTAGATGTTTCCCTGCCCAAACACGCCTGATTCAAATGAATGGTCATAAGCAGGCTTCTGCAGAGCTGGATAACGACCCATTCATTTGAATCAGGTGTGCCCTGAGGAGCAGAGTTGGGAACCACTGGCCCAGCCTGTCGATTTAAGGTAGGCCACTCTAAAGCACGTGTACACTGTCTGCTTAATTTGATCTTGACAAATGGACTAAGCATTCTGTAGCAAATAATAACAATAAAGCCACTATTAATTACATTATCTTAATGCATTGTAACTACTTCAGCATAATAATGCACCTAAAATAATAAACGTGAGCAAGGGCGTTCAGCAATCACTATCGAATCAACAGCCTCGTGCAATTTAGCTAGCAGGTGAAGAATACAAACAACGAAAATCACCAGTTAACTTAATTAAAAATAGCAAGAATTGTAGACTAATACATGAACAGGCTTAAATGAACTGACAACATAAGTTATACGACTTACAGTTCACTCAAGGGACGCACAGTGGCGCGCGTGCGAGAGTACATGTTGACCCAGGCATTGTCCGTTTGCACACCAGAGGCCAAGGATGTTTATGGTAACTCTCCTACGAGGCCCCTTTGTACTTGCTCCGCGATGCCTTCTGAGTGAGTAGTATTACATCAATACACTTGTTTCGCTGAATACTTACAAAGCCCTAATGAGTAATGGCATTGTAACCTACTAAAAATGAAAGTTTATTGGAAAACAATAACTTACTTGTCCCTGGCCTCTTCTCATAACCTCTCGTTAATGTTTTCCCTTGACGTCTCTCACATCCTGGCCGGCGGGCGTTTTGATTGTCATGTTTCAGAGGGGGTTTTACAAGCCTATCATATTTTTTATATTTGGGGAGTGAACTGTGGCGGCTAGAATGCATTTGATTAGCTGAAATCCCCTAATCGTGTTTTCACTTTTGGTTCATGCACTGGATTGGATCTATCTCTAGAGCACTTCATCGTGGGGAAACTACTGTAATTCTGACAAGTGTTCACTGCTTTTGGATGCTTATAACGGTTTTGGTCGTTGTTAACAGGCTTGTCGTAAATAAGGAGGTCCCTTTCAACCACACCTTGCATGTAATGCCTTTATACATCTGTCCTAGATGACATGTCACAAATTGGTGTGTTCATGCCTTGAGGTGACTTTTGCGTCGGTGGCGTAATTGAACAGCCGTTTTTTTCCGTTTTTGGAAGAAACCGGTCCGTCAGGAAACCTCACCCTACCACCTTGACTAACACATTTTCTGCGGGAAACCCTGTGACTCCTTATATGCTGCCTCACAGCTTACAACTTTGTCGTGTATGCACACCAACTGCGTATTTGCAACTCGAATGTTGATTTTCACAGCGGTGGAACACTGCTCCTGAGCGAAGGGGAATCCCGACCCTAAAAGTCTGTTCCATCTGCTCTCAGGTGGGAAGCCTACCGGGGTGCTCTGCGGGGAACCCTCAGCCCCCCTGAGGAGAGGTGGAGGCCAGCCCTCCGGCTCTGGAGAGGCACCTGCTGGGGTGAGATGACCTCTAAGCATCAGCCCCCTCTCATAGGTCATGTGTGTAGGCCAAGGGATTGTGATTGGTTCGCCAGGTTGTGACGACTGCCGTCTTCTCCCGTTCCCTTCTCTTTAGGACGATGACCATGACGTCGGCAGTGCTTGTAACGGTAAACTAATCCTTGAGTCGTGATGTGGTGTTTTTTGTTTGATGTGTAGTTTTAAAGCAAATTTGTATTGCTTTTGTCACTCAAGGATTTCCATAGATGTATGTGTGTGTGTGTGTGTGTGTTGGGTCCGAATAAACACTGTCAATTGAGTGTAGTGTTTATTCTCGCTCAGGTGTGTGTGTTTAGGGTGTGTGTGTGTGTGTGTGTGTGTGTGTTTAGGGTGTGTGTGTTCACCTGTCTTCCCTCGCTCTCCTCTGACAGACGTCTGCGTGGAGGCGGAGGCAGCTCCAGAGCAGAGGGACGAAGCGCCCCCGTCTTCAGGGGCACAGCCCGGGGCAGCAGCGGCCGGGGCAGCAGGGCTCCCCTCGGGTCGCAGGAACCCCCCCGGGGGCAAGTCGAGCCTCATCCTGGGCTGAACCCTCCGCCACCCACCCACCCACCCACCCATCCACCCCCCTGAACTCCTCTGCCATGCGGTTTCTCTCCCACCCCCAGCCCCCTCAAGTGAAGATGTCCTCGGCTTCCATCTCCGGGTCCTGGGATTCTGTCAGATTGTCCACATTCCTTCCCGTTGTCAAGTCCATTCTTTTTCTAGTCCCTTTTTTAATTTTTCTAAAAGAGTTTTTTGACAGAAGCACTTTATGTATCCGATTCAAGCCAGACCCCGCGATGCGTCGGGCCTGCTGGAGACGGCATGAGGTTTACGTTTGTCTCACTTCACCCACCCCTCTCCGGTCCGGTGTAAACGGCACAAGCTCTCGGAACGATCAGTGTCTCACCATGCTAAATAAAAGATGGATATGATGTAAGCTGTCGCTTTCGCACAGTGTTCATTGTCGGCCAATCTGCATGCACGTCTGGTGGGATGAAAAAAGGCATTTGTGAAAGGACTCGTTTTGGTATGATTTATGGTTATGCTGGACTTAATTGGCGCATTGTGTTCATTGGTGGGTACATGATGTGGTTGTTGCATGATGTCCGTACATATCTATGAAACAGTATTCTGTCCACAGGAGGAGCTAAGCTGTTAAAACAAATCACACTGTCAACAAGTGGCCTATTGTCATGAAATTGCATTTTATTTAATTTTGTATTGTATGTAGCAGTCCCTACATATTCGTGTTGTATTTGAGTGCTGGGTGTGTGTCAAAGTAAAAAACAAAAAAACGATAGAATGCCTGTTTGTATGACAGTCATATCTGGCAAAATGAAAAACCAATCATTCTGACAGTTAGGCAACCTGTAACTACATTTCTAATGAACATCAACGAGTTTCGTTTTGCACACAAAAAACACCTGGAGTTCTTCCTTGCTGTTGGTGTTACACTGGTGTGCAGTGAATTTCAAAAGTGAGAAAGAAATTACAGCAAAGTGCATGTGAATTGAATTGGGGATGCGCATATAAAGAGTGAAGATCGTATTAAATCGGCAGGGTAGGTCACGAAGCAATGTTTTTACGGCAGATTCGAGCATACTGCAAATCACTGTCACGGGGATTTTAAAAAGATTGGCACCAATGAAACGGCATTAAAGTCTCTTGATCATCCACGATGGTGTGTTTTGAGAGGTGAAATTATATGGTACGTGGTAGGTCATTTTAGTAGGTTCATAATTGGTACATCACGGTCGAAAGCAGAAAGGGATTCCTTGATGGCTCATTCGGCTACTCGATGAACAAGAGGGAGTAGCCTATTCATATTGAAACTTTAACGATGAATATGACCTGTGCTGTTGTGGAGCCGCAAACTGAGCATGTCTGGCGTGTGGAAACAAATGGTTGGCTTGGAGTTACTCAAAACGAAACAGAAAGAGTGCCAAGACCTATGAGTTCATTAGCAAGGACGTCGATCAGTGTGGTTACAGCAATCCACCCGAAGACCTGAAGTCTACTGCTTGTAAGTTATTTTTTATTCAATCTCACCTTTTGTTTTCCTTGAAAGCCACCTTTGCAAGTGAACTTGCCACTTAATTCTGACTTGCTGATATTAGCCAAGTCCTACTTCCTGGTGAAGGTGGCTTTTTTGAATAGTAATAGCCTACTAATAAATGAGCAATAGTTTTGATAAAACTATGTTGTGTGTATCATCGCGCCTTTGTACGGGGGTATACGGAAATCCTTGGCTTTTCCTAGTGGGTATACGGCGTATACCTGCGTATCACGTCGTAGACTACACCACTAGGGTAGTATTGATATGCAATGTTCTTAGTGTTCGCATATAGCCTAAATTGTGACACGTCTGCATAAAGCCGACCAGACTATTTGCTTCGGTTAGTGAATAGTCAGAAAATCAGCTAATTGCGAGAAACAAAAAGTGAGTTATAGTTTGTCGTGTATTTAAGTAGCCTACACAATACACAACTCGTACAATTGGTATCCAAAACAAATACGTTGTCTGGTTATTTCAGCAATGTCTGACCAACATGCCCAAACTCCGATGTACCCAACCAATAAAACGAGTCTTTGTAGCCTACAAAGGCGTGAATGCAAACATTTTCTGCATGCTTTCCTTTGTAAGCCGTCACTATGTCCAAACCCCTTATTTGCATAATTTTGCAGACTTTATGTAAATGTTTTTCATTCAATTCTCTGACTTTGCGCTTGCATTTATAGTAGCATATGTTTTAATGTTATTGCATTTATTCATTTAATTTGCATTGCTTTTCCTTGCAAAACTTTATCAACGACATGATAGGCACTATTTGATGAGTCATAGTTATACCAGATGATGGATTCACATAAAAGATTATTTATGGAAAGTCTGAACCAGATAGTTAAATATTAAATGGCTATTCACAAGAGACCTATAGTTTGGCTACAGAACCCACACAGGATGTTGCAGCTGTTGTGTTTCAACATGTATTTGTATTCCGTTTCTAGAACAAGTTAAAATGTTTACCAGTTAGAAAGGTTGAATTGACATAATTTTGATCATTTAAAGCTATAGCTTTCTGTGTTCTGTAGAGTTTTTCATGATTTTGTTTTATCTTGTAATAAACTTGTCATTTTTATTTCATCTAGTCTCACAGGAATGCAATCATGGCTTCAGTTGTCCACTGCTTGCTGTTGACTTGCTTGATTTCTTCCAATTTGTCTTTCGATGTGACTTCCAAGTCTGACAAAGGTAACAACATTCAACATGTCACTACTATGTGTAATCCGGTTCCCTTAATACAGTTGAACCTCTCTTTAATGAATTCTATTGTGAAATACGATTTCAGAATTCCTCTCTCTGGATTTCCCTACTGAAAACCATGGAGTTTATGGCCAGAAGTCACTGGTGAAGTGCCTAGCCAAAGCAAATCAGAGGGAAAATGTCGCTATCAAACATGTTACATGGAAGAAAGGGGGTAAAATATTGCTGATGGTCCATGATGGAAATTTAACAAACAAAACAGATGGCTTTCGATTTGCTGATCCAGACTGGAAGGTGAATATGAACGTGAGCCTGTTGTTGACAAACACCAAGATGTCTGACATGGGAGAGTATGAGTGCATGGTGTTCACAGACATCGGGCATCAAACAGCCAAAACCCACCTCCGTGTCACAGGTGAGAATCCTAAAAACGATTCAAAAACATTGGAGATATTTGACATTGCTGAAATCGGAATCGTTTACTTATTGCATGTTCAGTTTTTTTTATTTTTAGAATTAGATCATTTTCAAGTTTTGGTTTCAGTATGAGGTGGTACTCCAAAATAGGCGACTGTGTTTATTGTAGATTGAGGTTTAATGTCCAACATCATCTTATGTGTTGATGTTCCAATATGGCATGAGCAGGTAGTGAAGTGACCCCATGTTTGGTGATGAGTGCTTCATTGAGCAGATGTTTCATGTGTGTATTTGTTCGTTTCTTTGTAGCTAAATATCAAACCCCGACCATGGGCTCCTTCCCGGGGGAGGTCAAGAAGAACACGGACGTCACCCTGTTCTGTAACGCAACGGGGGGAGACCAAAAAGGGTCTATTCAGTGGTTTGATGAATTTGGGACAAAATGGACTCGAAACTCAGAGCTGGTCAGCATTAAGACTGAACATGGATTGTTCAACCTCTCTAGTAGTTTGGTTTTGAAGGCCCCTTCATCTAATTACACATGTTTGGTGTTCAACGCCAGAGGGGTTCAGGAGGGAAAGGCCAGTCTCAGTCTACGGTCTAGTAAGTTCTTATCTATTTATTTCTGGGTACTGTTTCGTGTCTTGTATGTGTACTGCAATGTGCTGTTTGGTGTTTTCTCTCCTCCCCTCTCCTCATGTTATGCGGAAACTTTCTAGTTGGCGCCGATTATGGCTGCCTCGGTAGGCACTTTCCTGACAAAGTAAATTCCTTGTCTGTGCAAACTTTCATGGCGAATAAACACCAATTCTGATTCTGATACTACTGTTTCTGCAGACTTTCCTTATGCTGAGTCTCTACCCAGCTACTGTCAATAACACAGTTTTACTGCCAGTGTGATTGGCATCATCACATTTAATCATTTTAATCGTCTTCTTTCAGGTCATGCAGATAACTGTATAATCTCGAGCCAATAAAAGTCAGCGTTCGCACTGTTGTGCAGTAGAAAATACAGAGACAACGAGTTCTGTCTGAGTTATGGCAACAACGTGACATTGTATCGGACTGCAGATCTTCCGAAACATCCTGACTTAAAATCTGCCTTTGAGATAGGACTAGCTAAAAACCTTCATCCGGTCTTGGCATGCTCTCTGGTATGAAGATTCAGATTAAACCAAAGGCATGTTGATTGAGAATCTTGTTGTTTCCCTCTTGGTAGAGGAGGACTGAAGCCTGCCACTGCTCACCCAGCATGCATTGTTATTGTATTGAGACACATCAAATGGTTTAAAACAAACACACATGTAGGGCTCTGTTAGATGACTTGCTTCCAAGCGAGCACACAATGTCCTTTCCTTGACCTGCAACTTCTTTGACTCTTTTAATGGGCGTTAACTGTGCTTAAAGACCTACAAAAACGAGCTGACCAGTCTGACTCATTTAGATTTGCACGACTGCATGTTGAGTAATTGAATATTTATGTCATTGTAAGTATTGAGCAAACCTAGTTTCAGTTAAACATTTCATCTGATAAAAAAAAAGTGAATACATTTTCTTATCATGACTGGTGATAGTGATGAATGCAATCTGTGGTTCATCAAACCAGGATGTTGAGTCTATTTACCTGCTTTGGTATTTGCTACATTGGCTGACTATCAAAAACATGTCAGCCACTTCTGCTTTTTACTCTCATTGCCGGGGGTGATGTTGTTTCTCTTATCAAGGTACAACCTAGACTTAAGGCTTCTAGAGCAGGTTCATGTTTTGCCTTTGGAGGGGAAAGGTTATAGTTCATTTTGAGGAATAGATGGTAACTAGAATAATGTCATGTATGATATTATAACCATATTCTCCTAACAAACTCTGCTGTTTACTTGAGCGAGGATGGACTTTCACAAGGTCAAAACAAGAAGGGTTGTAAATCAAAGGTCAGAGAGTGCAGAGAGAGTTCTGTAAACATGTTGTGTTCTTCTGTATGCAGCGCCACTAAGCTGATAGTGACACGATGCATAGATCACTGATAAGAACTGAATGTCATTAACTTACTGATTATAATATGAACGACATCTATAACATAAGATAATAATGATTAATAACTGATTATGTCTGATTTTGCAGGTGGCAGAGAGAGAGTGGACAAGAACACGGGAGACTCTCACACCAGATACGTAGCTCCAATTGTTGTGATTGGATCACTGATCGTCGGTCTGCTGGTTACAGTCCTGATATGTAAAAGACGCTCTAAGAGTAAGTACAGTCGGTAGTCCTGCTTAACCCTGCAGACCCTGCAAGGAGACAGTGAATTCACGTCGGTTACTTCTTTTAAGTTACTCAAACCACAATTGAGCTTGACTAGCTATGATTTATTTGAGAGCTTATGATCAAAGTTCAGCACGGCAGGAGGTTGTTGAACTGGTTGAAGAACACTACGTTTTGGCAGTCAGCCATTTGGCTCAGCAGAGGGTATTACCAGCACAACTTGTTTTATAACTATTTTAACTGACACGTATCTGTCACGTGATTTCACAGAAACAGGTCATAGCAACAACAAAATAATTTGTTTCTTTCTCAGTTTTTTTCTGTCTCAGTTAAGAAAATACATTATAATAGGTTTGTTGTTTTTTCTGACAGATGCTCGACGGCCCTCCGCAGCACCCTTAATGAGTATGCCCTTTGAATATACAAATAGCGTTAAAAACGTTTATGACTTACTATTACACTTCTACTTCTTTGGGTTTTCTTTGGCTCTTGTTCCACAGACCATTTCACGAATGACAACACAGTGAACACAGTGAAAAATTCAAAACAACTTCAAAATCACACACAGGAAGACTGAGCATGCTTAAAAAGCCTTTATCAGTTTTCAGTTATATCATTTGAAATAGTGAAAGTGTAACCAAGACCACTAATCTTCCCCATCTGTCCTCTCCTCAGCCTCAAGCCTGGTCTCAAATCCCTCTGTATTCAATCACACTCCTCTGACTGTACTGTGGGCTTAAGCAGAAATGCCTCGGGGACCTCCTCTCAAACTGACCTCCTCAGTGTCTCCACTAACACAGTTCAATGCTTCAGAGGTGGGGGCATCCTGTGTGTGAAAATAGTCTAGTATTGTTTTTTTTGTGTCATTTCAGGTGACAGAAACCATCCAGTGCCAACAGAAGAAGATGTTTTCCCTTAGGCTCCAGGTACTGACAATTGATGGAATGTTTACCATGTACCATTTACCCTGAAGAGAGACATTTAGTATTTTAAAGTCAGTCTGTTTCTTAATTCATTTTATAGAGCTTGATATAACGGGATCCTCTCTCTCTCTCTCTCTCCCTCTCTCTCCTCTCTCTCTCTCTCTCTCTCTCTCTCTCTCTCTCTCTCTCTCTCTTTTGATTTCCATTATCCGTTGAATGGCTGAAGAATGAGGTGAACGGAACCAAAATCTCCAACAAATCGACATGTTGCACTGTAAAGTCATTGTAATCAGAACTTCTATCCCACTGTGATCTATTTAGCTGCTAACATTATGTATTTGTATATAGGAATGTTATACCGGCTGAGCATGATGCTCTTTCACTTCCTTCAGTCTAAGAGGAAACAGCTGCTGGGAATATAGTGTACGGAACGCTAGTATCTGTTCCTTCACTGTGTGGCTTATATCCACTTTAGCAACACAAATAACAACTTTAATGCTCAGACTCAGCTGTTCATTCTACATTGTTATCAATCTGTTGTGTCCGTCTTTTGTACCATACATGTGTGAGAGCGGGGAGTCAGGTGGCTGAGCGGTTAGGGAATCGGGCTAGTAAACAGAAGGTTGCTGGTTTGATTCAGGCAGTGCAAAATGATGTGTCCTTGAGGAAGGCACTTCACCCTACTTGCCTCGGGGGAATGTCTCTGTACTTACTGTAAGTCGCTCTGGATAAGAGCGTCTGCTAAATGACTAAATGTAAATGTAATTATTTTTTTACGTTTTATTAATGATGCATTGTATTTCACATTTGAATGACATATATTAATTCCATATTTACATTGATTGGAATGACTTTCACAACATGATGGGCAGTCTTCCCTCTGTACTTACATTGATAATAGGAAGGACGCTCGTGCACTTTTGGGGTTCATGTTGTTCAATTGTAACTTTTTGTTAACAAAAACTGTTGTTTAACTCCATGCTCTTATGATTCTTCCCTTTGGCACTTATTGTTGGTTTTTTCACAATGTACGATCCATGTTTGACTACTTGCAATGTTGGGGATATCTCGTTGTTATGATCAGTGACCTATGCACTATTGTAAAGCTCTCTCTTGGAAGTCGCTTTGGATAAAAGCGTCTGCTAAATGTAAATGTAAATGTGTCTTTACCACATTGTCACTAGGCCTAAATCAGGTTAATGGACAAAATCCAATTGCACCTTATCAGCTAGTGTATAAAGAAAGGTTTACCCCTCCAGCTATAACCCTACCACCATGACATAATAGGTGAAGCACTAAAAAAGTAAAGTACAAGTCTTTTCATACTTGGGCGGTGAAGTGAAAAGAAAAATGGTGCATATTGAGGCTGAATACCGAAACTGTCCAGTAGGTGACGCCCTCCCCATGTTTTTTTATCAACATGAGTCAAGACTTGGAGTATAGTCCAGGCAAAGTAACGTTTTACGACAGACTAATTGTAAAATATTTATTTTTAGCATTGATCATTTCTATGAGGTGTCCAGAACAACATACTAAAAGTCCTAAGAAATCCTAGTTGTGGAAATATGTTTAATTCTTATCAATCCGAGATATGTGCCAATAAGGCCAGGCAACAGGGTTAGGGTTAGGGTTAGGGTTTTTTTTTCCTTTACTCCTATCAAAATGAAACTTAACACAATGAAACTACCCATGAAAAGTAACATTTGTAACTTTGTATTACAAGTTTCTTTGAAAATGAATTGTAATATGCAAATGAGCTATACATTAGTCGAATATGCCCAAAATACACCCAAATAGGCTTAATTTTTTCCTTTACTCCTATCAAAAAGAAACGTTACATGGTAAAAGTATACATGAAAAGTAACCCTTTTTGTATTACAAGTTTAAATACTTCCCGTCAGAGTCACCAGCAAGTCTCCATCAACACCAGAAAAATCACTAGATTTGTCGGTAGTCACTTTTGACACAGACTATGGAACTTTGCAGCTGTTGACGTTGGAGGGAGAGTTTGAGGTTCCACTGGAGATGAGTTCTGAGTTACTTTATCACAGAATCTCCTGTATCTCAGCATATCCAGTGATTCATCTTTTTTGCCACCATACAGTGATACTAGAGCTTTTTCACCTGCTGCAATGATGATGCATTTTCCCACATTTTCCTGTGACTTAGGACTTTTAGTATGTTGTTCTGGACACATAGAAATGATCTATCCTGAAATAAATTATTTTACAATTACTTCTATTTTTGGCTCCAAAATGAGTTACTTTGCCTGGACTAGTAACCCAAGTTGTTGTTTTAATATTTGCTAACAATAATCTGATGACAAGATGCCATTTAACTGCTTATAAATTCCTGTTTTTAGACATTGTTAACAAAGTGTGACTACAAAGAATGATTATTAATAAAAATATATACAAATATATCCCTTTAATAGTCATTATTGATTTATTTGACTAAAAGTTTCTAAACCTATTTCACCAGATCTATCAGGGCGATTAGAATTGAGTGGGAGGGCTACGCCTACATATCTTTTTATAGGCTTCACATACTGATAACAAACAAGTTTTTGGAATGTTCTATGATGCACATATCCAACCCCCATAAATGTTTCCTAAGCAACCTGCAGTCTTCAAAAGATCAAGTGTGGCTTCTTCTATGCAGTTCTCTAACCACCTCCTCTTCAATTGTCATACTGAAACTGTCTGCTTTAAACTCTTACAAATTCTACGGTTAACACCTCTATTTAAAAAATACACATCTACAAAGTATTTTTAACTCAAAACAAAAGGTAGAAAAAGATCCAAAACATTTTACAACATATCTTCAAAACATATGCAAACATATGCAAGCCATTTCTCCAAAGTCCACACAACGAAGGCTCCTTATAGGGGCATTCGACAATACACATGTATGTAAAATTATAAACTCACATAAGGCACTCATCACATGTCAAGTGGATTACAGTCAGAGATACAGAATGAGAATTGACAGTATTGTTACTTACTTAACCTGCTTTCTGATGTTTCCCCTCCTCTTCCACTCTACATGATATTGCTTTCTTTATCTTAACACAGAACTTGACAGGATCTCCTTACACAGCCTGACAGAGTGAGCAAAGGTGTTGGACTTTATTTCTCCAAGACTAAACCTTTACCACAAGAATATAAAGCATTATGATAGGAATTTCAGTACTAGACTCAAAACTCTGTTGAAACACCTATTTTCATTCTTTTTTTGACTTAGACATCATTATTTTAATTGAAACCAAATCTCCCATTTAAAACTCATAGTCTACCTTGTTCATGTTATCTTATTTCATATTTATTTTACATTTATTTTTGTAAACATAAGTTTAAACCCCCAAAAATCCCTCTGATTATCACAATTGAACAATTACATTATAATTTTTCTTCATTTACAATAAAGTAAAATCAAGTAGGTGCTCCGTTAAATTGACTCTTGATAAATCTGCATTATTAAAGTATATCCATACATACATGTGGCCACACCCAGCTACAGAGACCATGTCTGTCTCTCCTTTAAATGCCAGAGTCAGACCACAGCCACACAGACTGTAGAGAAATGGCCATGTCACTGCAATGGTGTCTTCTGTTGCTCTGTGTCTCTGTCAGCGCCGGGTCAGTATGATCTTTTTACCAACTGTCTTTCATATGTGTCTATGGAGCCTACTACAGGTTGCTGGATTGGTCAAAGATGTGTGGATAATCAAGCTTTTTCAGTAATATTGAATGGTATTGGCTTGCTCAGAAGGATGGAATGCATTATGTTTTCATGAAAAATCTATTTAGGAAAATGTGTAGTTACTTCAAGCAATGGTACATATAATAATAATATTATCGTATAACAGAGTAGTATATGTGATACCAACACATTTTTAATAAAACGTTTATAACCTTTGCTAGCATTAATGTATCTGGCGTATATCAGTCAAACAGAAAATCATGCAGACGATGTTAAGAACTCAAACTTGGAAACCAAAGGATGAACAATGACTGCAGTGCACATCATTCACACAGCATGACACGAAGCCACTCCTCATCCCCAGAGTCATTTCTGTAAATGAATGATATGATGAATATATATATATATTTTTTTTATAACGCATGTATCAAAAAACAGATGCCGTGGTCCGCCGCCAGCACTCCGGTGACCCCATCGTCCGCGTGAACGTAGGAGAGCGCTTCACGATGGGCTGTTCTACAACCCTGACAAAGCCAAATGGGCTGCACCTGTACTATGGCATGCACCCGCCGGAGGAAGTGTTTTCCTACAGCGACTCCGGAAACCTTTCTCCTAGGCTGAAATACAGCAACAGAGTGAAGGTGATGGGAACCCTGAACAATCTGACCATCACCATCAGCGATGTCGAAACGGAAGACGCCGGGGTCTACTTCTGCACCTACCAGGAGGGGCCACTATCCACGGTTCTTCCAGAGCATGCGCTGGGATTCCAGTCGTGGTACGCCTTTCTAATCCTCTCCGCCGTTGGGTCATTGTTAAAAACAAGTTTTGATTTCTCAGACTGTGGAAAAATAGAAAGATTGTGAGGCGATAACAGTTCAGGCATTGATGTGGCCAAGCCTGAGGTACACTCACTGAGGTACACTCATTGAGGTACACTCACTGAGGGACACTCACTGAGGGACACTCACTGAGGGACACTCACTGAGGTACATTCACTGAGGTACACTCACTGAGGTACACTCACTGTGGTACACTCACTATTGACTTCCCCCCCACTGCAGGACCTAGGGTGTTGACGCCCCAACTTAAGGTTGTCCCCTCGGCTCTGCTTCTGCCCAGTCCCACTGTCAGGTCCTCCGCTGACAATCCCCGACGCTGACGATCACCAATCAACATATTGTCAGACCCTCTCCATCCTTTGCGGTCTTGTTGTCCTGCTGTGGCCCATCTCCCTCATTCTTTGTCTTGGACTACAGGTAAGAATGTATACGTGTGTGTCTCTCCCTGTACGTGTCCACTCTGCTGGACTCACAATGGAGCGAGTGGTTATTCTGAACGATTCCCTGTTGTATGTCTGCTCCCCAGCGGAACTGGTTTGTCCGCAGCATTGAATGTCCCCCCCAACCGGATATCCCTGAATCGTTGTACATGGATATGAGTAGCAAACACCTTCGTTGTCCTTCACCCCTGTGCCTGAAACCACCTAGAATATCAGTGAGGAACTCGATCAAGACCACTAAAAATGTCCTGAAGGGCAAGTGGCCTGCGTGAGCGAGTGCGAGTGTGTGTGTGCAATAGTGTACAGTCATCAAGAGCCGACTTAAAACTGCAGTCTTCCACTTTGCGCCACACAATCCCTCTCCTTCACCTCAAGCGTTACCACCATAGAGAGCTGATCCTGTTGCGGCTATGAAGCTTTCTGTGAAATCTACTGTTATCCAATAGAATGTATGATTTTTCAATGTTTTGTCTGAACATATTCTTGGTTGATAAGATGCTTTTAAGCTGCATCATAAGTGCCTTGTTCTACTGTTTGTAAGCTTGGTTGTTGCGCAGCAGATGTCTTTTGTTACTCTCTCTGGTCAATAAAGTTTTCATCATAAAGCAGAATTGTCCAAATATTTTATTCTTCCCCAATTACCAAAATAAACACCAATAATTCTGACGCTATGTGTATCTCCGTATAGTGAATGCATTTCCATTTGATTAATTTAGCAAATGTCTTTATCAAAAGCAGCACACAAACAGTGCATTTAGTAAAGCAGATCATCAACATCCCCAGAAGTGCACAATTTAACAGTATGTCAGTGTCATAGCAGTGTCAGAAGCTTGCTTGCCCACTTCCACATTTGTATTGATGTCTTGGTGTGGGGGAAGTGTGCATATGTGTACGCATAGCTTGAAATAAAGGTGCTAATGACATGAACAGCATTAAATATACACATAGACCAGTTAGGCTCTGCCACTCGGTCAGCGAGGGGAAGTGGCTTACAACAAGCCAGCATCTTTTATTTCCAGAACCACACAAACATCTACAAAACAAATTGTTCATGTTTCCTTTAGTGAGCTGCAATGTACAAGAAGGCACTCTCTTTCTGTTTCTGTAAGAAGAAAAGCAACATGATGGTAGCCATACATATTGAGTCATACCTTTCTCTAAGTTGACTTACTGACTTACTGTATATGATTATACCCTGGAGTCCTTGTATAATGTCATGATTGCATGTACTAATTCTTATACATTTGGCCGTAAATGGGTACCATCATCATGGTGATTGGTTTACTGGACCATGTTTTGTTCATTTTAAGCATGGTCCACATGCTAATTTGAAAAAGGAAACAAGATATATCTGCTATCTCTCTAATCTGTATATCCCTATATCTCTATCTTATCTGTCTGTCTGTCTAATAATGAACTGTCTGTGAGTATTACTAAATATGCATTCTAATATTTATTATACTATATAAAATGATAATATATTATAATTTACCATCATTATGATAAAATGTATATACATGTTTCAAGCCCAGCTAAGAGTCTTAACTATTGTTAAGAGAAATTGTTACATATAACTACCCACCATTGTTTTTCATATATTGTACTTTTTTTGTTTTTTTACACAACCAAGTGTTATGTTATGTATCATAGCACAGTGACATGTTAGACAAGCGCCACTGCCACACAACACAGAAGTGCGGTTGTAGTGGTCTTCATAATAATGACCGTTATGACCAATAGGGCGCAGCAGAGACTCAGTCATCACCTTAATGAGGCAGGTGCACGTGAACGATTGCAGCTGCATTAATGGCCTAGCGGCGCGAGGGCTAACGACTCAATTAACGAAGTCTTGTTTGTTGTTACCCATTGTGACATTTAAGTTACATGAAGTTACTTTCTAGCTATGTGATCTTTTCTTCGTTGTTGATACGGAGATGGCTTCAGCTCTTCACATGTGGCCTATTGCGATGTCCCACTGCAAACAATAAATTCAAGGGATGTTTTTTATTCTCTTATTGGACACATCAAATATGCTCAGAATAAGTGTCCAGAACAGTACATGTTGGCTGGTGAGCATGTCTATTTAAGAGTTTGCTCTTTGTTGGGAATAAAGGGAATTCATAATGCATAAAACAATTAGCTTGAAGCTGTCACGTTCGGTGTTAAGAATGAGCACACAAGCTACTGGCAACACATCTAACGTGCGTGCTTCACATGTCAGCGCTCATCAATGACGCCTTATGCTTGAATAAAAACCTACTTTAACCGTCACCGTGTGACTACGCATTGGGAAGGGGGAAGGGGGGGGGGTTCATGCAAGGAATACAGCACGCTATAAGGATCTAATGGGACGTGCGTAAAAGGCGCTAACGTCGACCCTGCCACTCGTGCGCTCGAGATTCCATCTACACGCTCGTGTGGTATCTTTTGAAGCATTCCTACTAAGTGTACATCAGGCTCCTAGCAATATATCAAGAAACACGACCTAAACACTTGTAGTAAGTGTACAGTTGGTCCATCGAGCGGCAACGCACAAGCGCACGGACTCGCCAACTGAGGAGACGCATCGGGAACCAGTTTTATCTCAACAAACCGAAGGAGAAGGGACCTTTTTCAAACTTCAATACTTGTCCAGGTCTCCAGCTAATCATCACTGACTGTAGCATGAAGAAGACGGCAAATTCAGGTATGTCCGTATTATTATTATTATTAAAAACGTGAACTGTTTTTTATTTATTTTATTTTAAGTTTTGATATCCTCACTTGGTATCGGCGTATTTGGTGCTTACTGCTTATTCTGCTACCACGAATATTATCAACCTCTCTCCACATGTTTCTGTTATGTTAAATATACCTATAAAACTAGATACAATCATTCATTTGTACTGGCGTGGAAAGGACTCTTCAAATCAGTTTATTCTTTAACTCTAGTTTCCTTTAAAACTAAATCTAAACTTAATTGTGCAAGAGTGTAGTGTCCTTGGGGAAAGCCCCTAGTTTTTTTATCCATTAAGGGCAATCTCATTATGCATTATCGTCTGCCTGTTCTATCCTCTATGTGGATGTGCTGGCCCCCCCAGGCTAGATCTATTAATACACACCGTACACACAGTTTGTGTGGGTGTGTGTATGTTCATGCTTGTGCTAAAGTGCATTTGTGTGTGTGTGTGTGTGTGTGTATATTTCCAGACATATGCGCTCTCAGATGCGTTATGCACGCATGTACGTGTGTGTGTGTGTGCATATGACCACCTCTGGTATGGCCCAGAACCCATCTGCTCTCCCTGCTCCGGCTCCCAGGCTCTGGGCAAGCGAGCACGGTGGATCACTCCCTCTCTCTGGGCGAGCGAGCGCGGTGGATCACCCCCTCTCTCTGGGTGAGGGAGCACGGTGGATCACTCCCTCTCTCTGGGCGAGCGAGCGCGGTAGATCACTTCTTCTCTCTGGGCGAGGGAGCACGGCGGATCACAGGACGTTCTGAATTGAACACAAGCTGAGGCCTCTTACTCAGCATTAGTGCTGGGGAGACACGCTTGATAATCATCCGAAAGCCCAATCATTTCTCAATAATAACTTTAGCCTAGTCACAGACATACGCTGACACCGCCACGCAAACCCACACACACACCAACAACCCACACACACACGCACACAGTCTCTCAGACACACGTACACACACACACACTCACACACAAACACACACACAAACAACCCACCCCCACACACACACACAGTCTCTCAGACACACGCACGCACACATACACACACACACACACACGTAAACACACACACACTCACCAACAACCCACACACACACACTCACACACACACACTCACCCACATACCTCTTACATGTTCAGTCACGTCTCATGACCTATTAGGGAGATGGCCTTTTGGTCTTTCCCACCTCCCTGTGGCTGCATCTGTCTACAGGGGTTATCACTGTTTGTCAGCCTCTCTCTCTCCTTCTATCCCTCTCTCTCCTTGCCTTTCTATCTCCTCTGAGTGCAATGTGTCTTCAAATGGAGTCCTAATACAGTGTGGTAAGGGGAAGTGTCACTTGTGCCTAAAAGGTGTGTTAGATTAGATATGGATGTGCATGCGGCACTAGGGGTGGGAAGGCACCTTTGACCTCTTCTCCTGCCAGAGATCTAGTTAGGCCCCTTGGTTATTGCCAAAGATCTATGGTTGTCTTTGTCATGGCCACAGCCGTGCCCCCTGTTTTTGGTTTTGCCCTGCCCTAGTGTTTCCCTGTCTCATTGTCTTCACCTGTGTCTCGTTGAGTTCTCGTTAGTTTCATTGTGTCCACCTGTGTCTTGTTTGTTTCTGTGTATTTAGGTTCCTGTTTTGTGTCCAGTCTTTGTCTATACATTACCCTTTGTCGCTGCGTGTTACCCTGTCTGTGTCCCATTTTTCTAGTATCAAACCCTTTGTTCAACCATGCCTGCCGACTCCCCTGCATTTGGGTCCAACCCCACCTCACGTCGCACCCTGACAGTCTTGTCCTCTATATCCAGCGATATTTTGTGCTTTTGGAATGTCCACAAAGCAGAGGGACGTCGTTTTTTTTTGTGGCTCCCATGGTCTCTAATAGACTAGAGGGGTGCATGCTGGGTATTTTCGAGTAACAACCCTGCATGAGATGAAGCCCAGAGTGCTCTCTCTCTCTCACTATCTTAATGTTCCTCTCTCTTTCCCTCTTCAGCTCACGCTCTCCCCTTCTCTCTTTCTCTCTCCCTCTCTCTGAACCGCACCCCCCCCCCATTTATCTCTCTCTTTTCCCCACGCATGAGGAAACCCAGTCAACACTGCACTGCACTCTCCCCTTAATGCTGTGGTCGCTTTAAAACATGTCTTGTCCTCACGCTGAATAGGCTCTTTTGTGGCCAATCGCGTCGCTCTCGAGGCAGTTCTGAATGTGTTACCCTTTCCGACTTTGATAGTGACCTCAATTAAATGTCGACGTCGCATTCTGGAGCGGAGAGTGGTGTTTTTTGGAGTGCAAGTCTCTCGAATTCAGTTAAAACAAAACTGATATTTCGTACTTTTTAAGAGATTGAATAAGAGGTGTATGGTCTATTTGACTCTCGTCGCGATTTCCTTTAGTTTCACATTCAGTTGCTACTGTGGCTGAAAATGGCGCCCAACCTCCATGTGTGTTATCAACGACTTGTTCCACTCACCATAGTATTTGTGTGTTTTTCTCAAAGGGTTTTGTCGAGTCTTGTTGGTGAACGTCAGTGTTTAGTAGACACCAGAGGGAACACACTCAGCACAGTCAATATGAGGAAGTGACCGACTCTGGCATCATAGTGCCCAGAGCCCAGACGGGGTTCGGCCGGGGGGACACTGTCGGACTACGTTTGACCTGCCCCTATAATCCCATAGATGACACATGGGATGTCAGCTTTCATTCCATTTGGAAATGAAACACAATTGTCCTAGCATGAACATGTCACTAGGGGTCTCTAGACTTAGAGACGGCCTCTCACAAGGTTTATGAACAGTGTGCAGGCTATCATCCATCCTCCTTCTCTCCCACAGAGACGTGTCCCCATAGACAGATGAGGAGAGTCAATACTTCTCTTTATTTCTCTGCAACAATGGCTCCTCACAGCTCGTCCAGATTCTCCGGGTGTGAATCATCCAGCGTTTGGCCCGCGTTCAGTAAAACCCTGTGGTACTAACCCTCCCTGTACAGATACCAAATTGAGTATCAGCTGAAGTTTTTACGCCTGCTCTTAAACTCATCGTACGGAATTATCCTCCCCTGAAAGCGAGTATTTCTCACCTTTGGGTTTCCGCCTATTAAGAGCACCGCACAAAAGCTCCCTGCTTAGTTTTGAAGGATTTGTGAAGAGACTTAAAGTCTGGTTCTCTGAATTTTCTCTGAAACTTCCCTGAAAGTACGTGAGACTGCTTTCTCACTGGCCTCATTTTCAGCTTCCCACAAAGAGGAAGTGACTCCTGATTTATTATGCTCAATTAGTTTCTCGTCCCGGTTCCCAGATCTTATCAGATTAGGCTTGCCGCCCGTGGCTAAGAATTCGACAAAAAAAACGAACAACGTACCGCCTGAACGCCGCTTGCTAGGATGACGTCATCGTAGTGTGTCAGAGTTCAGATATAAATAGTGTTCTTTGCGTTTCAGGGGCAGATGACGTCACTGTTGAACTAACCTCCCCCCAACATACAGAAGAGAGGGGGCCGTGTCACATGGACTTACTGTGATGTGGAGCCTTCTAGCATTAATGATTCCCTGCCTTCGTTAAAATCACACCTGATGTTCCCGGCAGATACCCACGGAACTGGCTTTTTTTTACGGGGTCGTTGTTGTCCAGAAAATGAGCTTATGAACATCAACGCACACGTGTTTCGTGTTAGGTTTTGTTGAGTCATCTAAACGGCGGAATGTGTTCTAACGTATCATTAGTCTTGTCAATTAATAGTTGCGTGTTATCATGAGCCTCGGATAGAACACTTCACTCTCCCTGCTCTGTTGTTGATCTGGGAGAGCTACATCAAGAGATCGCCACAGAGCTCATGTGTCAAGCTCTCTCTCTACTCTCTCTGCTCTCTGCTCTCTCTGAGAGCTCTCTATCTCTCTACTAGCTCTCTCTGTGTCTCGTGGTCTCTCTCTCTACTCTCTCTATCTCTCTCTCTCTTTCTCTACTCTCTTTTCTCTCTCTTGTATCTCTATCTCTCTCTCTCTCTCTCTCTCTCTCTCTCTCTCTCTCTCTACTCTCTCTCTCTCTATCTCTCTCTCTCTCTCTCTGTCTCTCTGTATGTGTGGACTGTCTGGGTCACCGGTGCAGATTTAGACATCAGGAGCCCGGCATGCTGATTACAGGGGCTCAAAGCCACAGAGAACCACAGGAACTCTCTTTTCCTCTCTCCCTCTCTCTCCCTCTCTCTCTGCCCTGTCTCTGGTTCTGCCTCTGAGTTCTGTGTAAACTGTCTTCCACTCCCTCGTTTTCCCCCTTTTCTGTGCTTCTCTCTTTTTCTTTTCTTGGTCTATTTCTCGGCCTATCTCTCTCCCTCTTTCACCATCCCATGAGTACGTAGGATCCAAAATGGTTGTTGTGATGTAACTGGGGGGATAACTGGCTGTTTTGACTGGCCAAATACATTTATTTTTAAAAGTAAACTAAAAAGTATTTTGCCATCTCTCTCATCTTGCCACTTCTTCCATCTCTCATTGTGACTCTCAGTGCAGTCCAGTGTGCCAGGACGGAGGTGTCCCTGACCACGGACCACTGTGTTTGAAGTCAGACAGGCCTTCTGGACCGAACATATGAATAGAGAAAAAGAGAGACACAAGGAGACAATAAGGGAGTGAGACAGAGAGAGACTAAGATGGAGATAGAGACTAAGATGGAGAGAGACACTAAGATGGAGATGGAGACTAAGATGGAGAGAGAGAGACAGAGAGACTAAGATGGAGAGAGAGTGAGACAGAGAGACTAAGATGGAGAGAGAGAGAGACGGAGAGACTAAGATGGAGAGAGAGAGAGACGGAGAGACTAAGCTGGAGAGAGTGAGACAGAGAGACTAAGATGGAGAGAGACGGAGAGATTAAGATGGAGAGAGAGAGAGACAGAGAGACTAAGATGGAGAGAGAGAGACAGAGAGACTAAGATGGAGAGAGAGAGACGGAGAGACTAAGATGGAGAGAGTGAGAGACGGAGAGACTAAGCTGGAGAGAGTGAGACAGAGAGACTAAGATGGAGAGAGAGAGAGACGGAGAGACTAAGATGGAGAGAGAGGGAGAGACTAAGATGGAGAGAGTGAGAGACGGAGAGACTAAGATGGAGAGAGAGGGAGACAGAGAGACTAAGATGGAGAGAGAGGGAGAGACTAAGATGGAGAGAGAGGGAGACAGAGAGACTAAGATGGAGAGAGAGAGAGACGGAGAGACTAAGATGGAGAGAGAGGGAGACGGAGAGACTAAGCTGGAGAGAGTGAGACAGAGAGACTAAGATGGAGAGAGAGGGAGACAGAGAGAGACTAAGATGGAGAGAGAGGGAGACAGAGAGAGACTAAGTCTCCCTCAGCTGCAGTGGAGCCTGGAGACTGTGAGGATATCCCATTGGAGCGCACTGGCTGCCAGCTTCCTGCCCCCGCTCTAATGACTACCTTATGGTCGGGAGACATCCAGCTGAACTACCACAGCCTGGCTTCGGACAGACACACAGAGTGCAGCCCCAGCACTTTTACAGCTTCACATACGATGGCGTCTGAGAGAAAGAACGAAAAATGAAAAGCTATAGTCCCCAGAAACATATTTTCTTTCCTTCAGTTTTTTTGTTTTGGTTTGGTTGTCAGTTGAAGCTGAGGGAATGGGTTTTTTTTGGGATTCGGTTGGAGTTGTTTGCCAGGTCACCTTGTTTGTTGTTGCTGTCCGGTCTGCATTGTGGTTTCAGGTGGGGCTGTGTTTGTTTGTGTTTATGGTGCGAGTCTGTTAAATCAGTTTGAGGGAGTGTTTCGAGGCCAGGGGGACGACTGGTGCCAATGCTCACTCAGCTACAAGAGGCCGTGAATTTCAAACTTTATTTGGACAAGTGAATTTATGAGCTCAGAGGAGTACTTTTTATACACTGTTTAAATTCCTCAATCATTTGAGGTAAAGGAGAATTCCTGGTGCCAGAAAATATCAGGAGTGTAGCATGTTTGGGACATACTGAATGTGTAACTATATTTACACGGGGAATTAAAACAAGTCTCTCATACTTGACTGTCCGTGAACCAAAGCATTCCTGAATTCCAAAGTCTGCACCCTAGGTCAATTACCTTCCTCACCCTTGGCAGGAAATGCCAGGAGAATGAGTGAAAACCAAGCAGAGGCCCTGCTCCAACACCCTTAACCGTATCCTTCCCTCCGCCCTTCCTTGAAGTAATCCCTCACTAGACTTAAAAGACAGGGTTGGAGTCGGTTCCACGGCAACCCCACAGCTTCCTCTCTCTTCCTCTATCGATGTTCATTCATCAATGTTAAAGCGGATACCAGGACGCATCTCCCAGTTAACTGTGCCCCTCACAGTCCTGGAGCTCCATAATATAGTCCCCCCCCCATCCCCTCTCCTCTGTGCCCCTGGAGTAGGTCACCCTCAGTGGGGTCGATCCTGCGGACCATGTGGCTGCCATCAGGAGAACCGGAGCTAG
Organism: Mallotus villosus; assembly: GCA_903064625.1. NCBI lineage: Eukaryota > Metazoa > Chordata > Actinopteri > Osmeriformes > Salangidae > Mallotus > Mallotus villosus. The sequence continues at coordinate 92,796 of CAEFZP010000476.1, read as the reverse complement.
GACGACCGGATCAAATCAAGGCTGCGTTATCCTGCAATTAGGCTAACGTTTCATTCGCGGTGTTTTGTAGGTGGGTTCGAGCCCAAAGTAGGTTGGTTTGTCCCTCTAAAAAAGCGAGACGTCAACCGTCCATCCTGTAGTTGATATTTGAACTTGGGAAATGTAGTCCAGAATATCCCCCCGGTCTGAGGCCACAGAGAGGGCGAGGAGGAGGAGAGACCGATGGAGTTCCACCTGCACCATCCGTGTTACTGTTGGAGGAGCTGGGTTTGGCAGAGAAGAGAGTGTGTGTGTGTGTGCGTACGGTGCTTGTGCATCACAGGTCTGTGCATTTGCCTGGGAGAGAGAACATGCTTGCGTGTGGATGCGCCAACGTGTTCTGCACGAGCATGCCTGCGTGTACCCATGATGATGTACGAGCGTGTGTGTGTTTATGTATGAGCGTGCGTGTGTATGAGTGTGCTCGTATGTGTGTGCGCGTGTGTGTGCGCTCGTGTGTGCGTGCGTGCGTGTTTGTGTGCGCGTGCCTCCCAGTCCCCCGGGGCCCCTCTTCCCCAGATGTGTGGAGGCCCTGATCCCTCCTTGCCTCCTCCTCCCTTCCACTGTTATCTCTTCCCTTCGTCCTCCGCCCACCCACCCATGTGCACTTTACCTTCCCATCCCCTCTCTCCCCGTTGCTCTGCTTGTATCCCTCCTCTCTGTCCGTCCTCTCCTCCTGTGTGCGTGGCCGGGCCCTGGGCATGTCTCCAGCGAGGGCACGCGTGGTGCCACAGCCTCCCGGCCCTTACGTAACTAAGTGTAGCATGTTTGAGTCACACGTCCGGCCATAGGTCATGTCTAAAAGAGACAGCTTACTTTAATATGCCCCCCACCCCCCCACCCTCCCGTCTACCTCGAAAGGTTCAACATTCGTCACTGAATGTAGACTGCTTTTTGGTCTGTGTGTGTGTTTGTGTTTGTGTGTGTGTGTGTCTGATTCTTGTGCTTGAGCACACATGCACACGTGTATGTCTGCCGCTAATGCCCATCTGCCCTTCCGCACAACAGCATGGATAGGTTGTGTGTGTGTGTGTACGTTTGTGCGCGTGCGTACGCGCATGCGTGTGTGTGTTTGTGCACAGCTGAGTGTGTGTGTGTGCTTGCAGGATGAACGGTCATGCGAGAGGAATCTGCCTGGGTAACACAGACAAAAGTGTGTGTGTGTGTGGTGGGAGGACCGGAGTGTATCCAGCGGGGATGATGGAGGGGAGGTGGTGAAAGGTATGAGCGAGGCAGCTCCACTCTGAGCAGAGAGAGAGAGAGAGAGAGAGAGGAGAGAGAGAGAGAGAGAGAGAGAGAGAGAGAGAGAGAGACAGGCAGAGCTGTGATGCTTGTATCCATGCCGCCGCTAACTCGCTGCCACGGTCTGTAGAGGAAGAGCTGTCTAAAGCACATAGAGAAACAGGGAAGTAGCCTAAACAGGCACACTCACATTTAAGATCTTCTATGGCTGTCATGTTAGTCGTCAAGTGGAATAGAAAGAAGTCAGTTCAAGCACAGTGATGTTATATTTTCTGTGTGTGTGTAAGCAAGTCATTTGGCCAAAGGGTTTGTTCTGGTCCGGGCAGCTGAGCTTTACTGAGTTGCTGGGTGGACCTCCAGGGTTTCTCCCTGACATTTGGTCCCCACTTCCCCAAAAAGTTAATTAAAACTTGATAAGAGCAGGAACTGCATTTGAAATCAGCTTTTTGACATTAAGATTGTGTTGGTGTGTGTGCGCGGTGCGTATGTTGTGGTGCGCGTGGCGCGTGTGACTTGACCCTGTTACAAACGTCACAAACGTCTGGAGAGCGAATGCGAGGCGGTTTTAGCCGGGGGTGCAGACGACAGGCCTCTATTTTTAAAGCCTCGTTGTGTAACAAACATCCCGCTTCCGTACCACTGAACTCTGCATCAAACGGGTGCACGGTCATCCACGTCACTGACTTTGAATACCTTTATTCTCTATTGATACACATGTAGCATACGCAATTATTTACACACGCTCACACAGGCACACACACGCTCGCATCCAAGTGGAAATCTCACTCATGACTGAGCAGTAGGGGTTATCTGCACCCTCAGATCCCTTTGAAAATAAACTTCTTATCTGGTATCTGTGTGGCCCTCCTGCACACACTGTGTGTGTGTGTGTGTGTTCCCCTCCTGCACACACTGTGTGTGTGTGCCCTGCCTCTGCTTCTCTTCAATCCTCCACCAATGACGTCATGCGGGCCCCTGGGCATGTGGGGGAGTGGTGGGACTGTGTGTGTGTGTGTGTGTGGGTACATGTGTGTGTGTGTGTGGGTACGTGTGTGTGGGGGGGTACGTGTGTGTGTGTGTGTGTGTGTGTGGGGTACGTGTGTGTGTGTGTGGGGTATGTGTGTGTGTGTGGGGTACGTGCGCTTCATTTCTTTAAAATGGTGTGCTCAACATGAACACCTTCTGTTGACTAACTTGTCCTCCTATGTTGCAACACAGCCATTTCAAAAGAGGAAGATACCAAGGCAAGATGGGGGGGGAAAACCAGAATTGCAAAAGTAAGCTCGAGCTTATTATTATTCTGTTCTTGTGCAGCAATAACAGAACCACCACACAGCTGAAAGTGGCTTTGGTTGGAAGCTCAACCACTTACACAAACACACGCATTCACTCACTCCCAGCCAGGCCCTGTCCAAGGCAATATCAGAGCAGCCCAGATAGTGAGAGGTGTCTGTCATCGGGCCAGCCAAGACAAACACCAGGGGCGTATCGCGTTGTCCCTGTCCTCACACCCCCACTCTCACCCTAAACTAAACCAGCCCAGGTCACATCCTATCTAAAGTTCTATACTGCGTAGTGTTTAGCCTATATTAGCCTGTTAGCCAGCTAGCATTAGCCAGCTAGCGGTTAGCTCAGGGATGTGAGCTAGCTCTGCGGGATGTGTGGAGGAATGGGAGGTCCTCAGGAGACAAGAGAAGAAGTTGGGCGCCGTAACCTGGATCGCCCCCCTATGCCATCTTTCCATACGCTCACACTCACTCACACTCACACACACACACTTGTGTGTCACACACACAAACAGTTGTGTGTTTGTTTGGACATTTCTCGCCCAGACGGCGGCTTGCTAAGTGGCCCTTGACCCTGTGGAAGTGTAAGGTGGGAGGGTCAAAGTCCCCCTACCCTGCAGGACCAGGGGAGGGTGTGGAATGTTCTAGACCTGTTAAGTGACTCCAGTGTTTGTTTTCATTGATTAAAACACACTACATGAGTCTCCTTAAGTCACTGAACTTCTCTCCTGTTCTCGTCAATTTCTCACTTATAGGTCATGGTCATTTAAGGTCTTTGCTCCGACAGTGTTGGTGTGTGTGTGTGTGGTTGTTTGACCCTCCAGACCTGCCCAGCGGGTTATTTTCCAGAACTTTGAGTCACATGGACGTAGGTTTCATTTCAAAGACACAAAGCAGAGAGAGAGAGAGAGACAGAGAGAGAGACAGAGAGAGACAGAGAGAGACAGAGAGAGACAGAGAGAGACACAGAGAGAGAGAGAGAGAGACAGAGAGAGACAGCGAGAGAGAGACAGAGAGACAGAGAGACGAAAGGGGAACAGAAAGAGAGAAAGAAAGAAAAACAATAGAGAGAGAGAGAGACCTCCGCATGACCAGCACATGGCCGTTAACGCCGCGTCCACCCGTCGTCATGACAGACTGAAGACATTACTGCGAGGGCTGCGAGAGGAGAGGAGGAGAGTGTGAGCGAGGAGAGGGGGAGGCCAGAGGGAGGGGGACCCAGTGACTAAGTCAGGGAGAGACGGAGAGAAAGGGGAAGTCTTTGGGAGGGGAAAAAAAGGCGAGAGAGGGAGAGGAGAGTGAAGAGAGGAGAAGTTACATGTGGCTCTTTGAAGCAGCGTCCACATTATGGAGCGAGACAGAATAGCCGGTAAGAGTCCCACTAACTTCATTTTCTCCTCTCTTCCAGGACTTTTTTGGGTGAAAGAACGTTCTCCCCCCACCTCTCTCTCTTTCTGTCTCTCTCTGCTTGAACTTTTGGACTTAGACGTCTCTGTTCTGTCTAGAAGCAATGATTCTGGGTCTCATTCGCTGTAGAGGGGCAGTAGACTGAAGGTTGGGGCACCCCATTAAGTGGTGTGTGTGTGGGTGGGTGTGTGTGTGTGTGTGTATTTGTCTGCCAAGCTGTCTGACTGTCGGCTCACCTAGCTAATTTGTAATGAATATAAAGAAAAACCCTTCGGTTTGTGTGTTTCCTTTCGGTGTAGCAAAGTAGATCATCTTTCTGGTTCACTGCGACTGGGTGTTGTTTCAAGTGTCAGATATGAACTTCCCCTTCAACTACAACACCGATGTGTTACTACGGGAACATAGTGGAAACACTGTTGGAATGGATGTTAAAATAGATACAATGAGTAATATTTTGGATCCTGGGTGCTGGGTGACCGCACAGTGTAATGAGAATGATTCACTGCAGACTAATGTTTGTGTGTGGTGTGTGTGTGTGTGTGTGGTGTGTGTGTGTGGAAAGAGGGAGACTGCTAGTGCTCGTGTTGTAGTCACACTATGGACGACGAGCTCCATTAGCGTAGCCGTCGCCCCCGAACTCTGACAGAAGCATCTATTTTGAGTTCGTCTGAAGGGTGAGCTCTGCGTCAGAGTTAGCACGGCTGACTGTGAGACTTAGTATCTTCTCTTGAGGAACACGTCGCGCGTGAGTGTGTGAGTGTGTGTCAGTGTGTGTGTGTGTGTGTGTGTGTGTGTGTGGTGTGTGTGTGGTGTGTGTGTGTGTGTGTGAGAAATGTCAGCATGTGTAAATGCGTGAAGGCCGTCAGGACGTGTGCGTGCGTCCCCTGAGACGACTTTGCGCTCAGGACAACCTTTCTGGTAATCTGCACTGTCGCCCTTTACGAGCGTCGCAACCTCAGTTCCTTCATCGCGTCACGACGATCTCTGATAACTCATCTCTAGGAATCATGTTTGTTTGATTGACTGGACCTTTGGTGGATATTGTTTCATTTGGAGTTTTTTCTATACTAGCTCCATATTGGAGCTTAAAGCTGGTGTTTATGTGATAAGACGGCTTATCTAACAGCTTGTGTAGATTAGGGCTTGGACATCAAACCGAGCGACAGTCTGCAAATTAGCCTTCATCTCGTCAGATGGCTCAGCTGTGTGCTGTCGGTATTTCTCCCGAGTGAAGTTCTGGTTCTGCCCACTGGGGGGCAGTGTTGCTGTGTGCTTTCTCCCTCCTCGTCTCTCTTAGTGGCAGCAGACCACCATTTCACTGACTTCTGTGAAAAGTTCCATGTGGATGATTCATATTTTGCAGACAGAGAGATGGTCTTTTATGGGAGGTGGAGGAATCCAGGCCGACATCAGGGGGGAGGTGAGGAGGAGAGGAGAGGTGTACGGAGAACTATTTCCAGACCCCCCCCCTCCCCACACGCGCGCACACACATCCACAATCCTGGAAGTCCAGCGTCTAGCTACTTCCTGGTCCTTACCATAGCCAAACCCACGTCTCGCTTCAACTCGGGATGAGTCCCCGCGAGAAGCTTCATCACGAGAGCGACGTGGTCTCCGGTTGACTGAGGGGGGCAGACAGACGTCACTCTGACCATGTGTTTTCTCTGCGACTGCATCTCCGTTCTGGCTCGAGCGAGTCTCCCGTAGGAATCACAGTGTTCATGTTCGGCCTGGACCAGGGGAGCTCCATAGGGTCAGCACATTGAGCTGTCATCGCTTGACAGCGGACTGGATAGGATGTGTTCCTCAGTAGGGGGGGAAAGGAGAAGCCATGTCTCTGGACGTCCTAGAGAAGACCCAGACCGACGAGTCCGTTTCCAACCCTGTGGCGTCGGTGCCAGGACGCTCGTAGTTGGCCTCCATGGTTACGGATGATTCCGAAATGCTGAGGACTGTGGTGGGTGTGGACTAGAAGAGACCAGGGGGCCGTAGACAGGTTGGGAACGTATACAGGAGGCTACAGATGCACTTCAGTCGTTTCTGAAGTTCTCCCGCTTTTGCATGGAAACCCTTTGGAGCTCTAGGCCTAGAGAGTTCTGGGTCTAGAGAGTTTGGGTCTAGAGAGTTCTAGCCCCAGAACGTTCTATGTGGGCAGAGTTGGGGTAAGGTCCGTCCTCCTTGTACCAGCCATGTGATGGGGATCTTCCCTTGGAAGATATTTGTGTTTTCGCGTGTGATTCCACGTTTCCAGAATAGCTGATGTTAGCCAGTCCCCTCTACCCAGCAGAGTGCCCTGGGTCTATGCACGCCAAACAAAACACACGCTAGGCACACACACACACACACAGGCTCTTCACAAACACACACACACACACACACACACAGGCTCTTCACACGCACACATGAACGAGTCCACGCAAACGTTTGTCTGCGCTTTACAAGCAGAACCATCGGCAAATACTGTTCTCAAATACTGTCAAATACTTGGGATGTCAATGAATGACCATGCACAGTGCAATGAATCCAATGGAGTCCTTATTTTAGGACCTAATGATTAGGTGATTATGCAAATTTAAACTAATCTTCTTAAAAAAAAACTTTAGATTAGTCAGTAGTTGAGACAGGTCTAACTCTCTCTCTCTCTCTCTCTCTCTCTCTCTCTCTCTCTCTCACACACACACACACATACTCACTTTAAAACACACACGTACACGCACGCACACAGCTGACTCTGAGCAGGAAGTGACATCGCTCACCGTGTTCCATAAAAGAAACAGAGAGGATGTCCTCTATGACTCAACTTCCCTCCGTCCCTCCGCACCAGCTATCTGTTTGGCTCTGCTATTATTATTTCTCGCATATGAACCCTGAGAAAATCTGCCCGGATACGGAAGACCGGGAAAACCGATTGGGCAGGGTCGACGGAAGCCCCACCCCTTCGGCGTAGAGAGACATTTAAGGGAAGTGCTCCTTGTGTACTCTTCGGTGCCAAGGTCACTGGGGGTTAAGGCTTCGAGATGCATCTCTATCCAGGGGGAAATCTTGCCATGCTAGGCGTCGTTGGCCAAGTGTGTTCTGTTCTGTGTGGTCTAACGTCGACCGTGAATGCGTGTGTGAGGAATAGATGCCATGTGTATTGTAGGCGGCCTGTTTAGCGTATGGAGCCGGGTCCGTCTGGACGTTTTTACTAGCTGTACCTGTTGGTCTGCAGAGCAATCTTTCTCTCTCTCACTCTCACATACACACTGGTGCAAAACACATTCGTACACACACACACACACACACACACAAACTCATAATCATCTAGATCTAAATCTGACCTGCATCAGTAAATGGGAAATAGCACCGCCGATTCCACTGCGTAGCGGTAAAAACAACGACAACGTTTCACACTAAAGAACACCACGCCGTTCAACGCCCTTTGTGACAAAGCTCCCATTTTCACAAACCACGCCCACTTTGTGACCGAGCTCCGCCCACGCGGGTGTCCTGTCATGCTCGGGCTGGAACATCTCGAATGTGCGAACAGCTGAAAGGTTTCCAACCGTCCTTCTGTCCACTAAGGAGATTATATACACAAACCAGCGGTGCATTTACACAAACAGCATCCAGCACTTGAAGAGCTGTGGGCTGCGCACCCTCTCCTCTGATCCTGAAGAGGATTGTTTTGGTGTGAGGTTTGTATCCAGCCTCCCTCCCAGGCCCCAGAGCACTGTGTTTACAGTGCTATTTCAGGGGGGACTGATGGACACACACACACACACACTGGCATATATACTTTTCTCTCTCTCAATCACACACACACACACCTCTCGCTCTCTGGATTTTGAAAACACCCTTTCTCTCCTGCGCACACATGTACTCTCCACCTCCAGATGTTGTTTTGGAGCATCCTTCTGCCTGGGATGCAGCCCAGAGCACGGAGCCCTGTTTAGATAAATATATACTGGCTTAGGGGGGAGGTGTGTATTCCGCACTGTGTGTTTTGCTTTAATTGAGGACTGGGGCTGTGTGGCATATGGTTTACAGTTCTGCCCACTAGGCCTGGGTACAGGGAGGAGAGGGGTACTAAACACAAGCACAGATAACAGGCATGTGCATGAACGCACACACACACATACTGCCAGAAAACTCCTCACACACACACACACACCCACATACATCTGTCAGCATGGAGGATGCGTAGTACATGCCTCGTTGTGGGGCCGCGTCGAACCACCCGGCAGTGAGGGCAGAGGGGAAACCTGCATTCCTGCCTCACACACACACACACACACACCACACACACACACACACACACACACACACACACACACACACACACACCACACACACACACACACACACACGCACACACACACACCACACACACACACACACACACACACCACACACACACACACACACACACACATACACATACACATACACATACACATACACATATACACACACACACACACACACACACATACACACACACACACACACACACACACACACACACATCATACGTACATACACTTACAACTAAACACACACACCGACACACATGCACGGCACACATGCACCCACAAACACACACACTAACCCAAACACACACACACACACACACAGACCCACACACATTGTTCTTACACTGCTGCCAGTGTTTAGCCCCACTCTGGTCCTTGTCCCTGCACACCAGTCTCAGCAGAGAGCCACAGCAGGTAGTAAACACACAGCGCTGTTCTCAACTCACCTCGGAGGTGTCAGGGGTCAGGGGCGCCAGGTAGGCCCGAAAACCCCCCAAAAAGAGCCTTTCATTCATTATGGTTCTTGTCCTGGCTATGGAGCCCTGAGCCCATTAAAGTACCAGGCACCGGCATTGTGCTCTCCTCGCTTCACTGGCGGCGCAATAAGCTGTGTGATTGGTCTATCCGGAGGGGTGAAATGTCCTGATTGGCTGTACCAGAGGGTGAAAGTGTGGACTTCCTGTGGGCCTCTCTTCAATGCTAGATTGTCTGGCTCCAAACAGGAAGCCAGTTACCGTGGAAAAGCTACTCATTCATCGCTAATTGCAGTGATATCGCGGCTATTGCTCTGTTAGCGTTGAGTGCTAGCTGAAGATAGGCAGATAAGCTAATGGCATTCTCTGAGGAGATGGCAGATGCTGGTACGCAAAACCAAGGACAACCTCAGCTCATTCTTTCATCGCATTCTTAATTGTTTCGACTGCCACGACTTCCCAAACCTCAAGTCTATCACTCGAGGCCGCCAGGGAGACCTGTAACCGTAACCCACATCAAACGCCAACTCGTCAACCGTGTTATCAAGTTGCGACGTCGAGAGACCTCCGCTGCTCTGAACTTCCTGTGTTCTTCCTGTCACGTATTGTCACTGCCGGAGGGGGACAGGTTTGTACGTGACTCCCTGTCTGACCACCCAGGGGCTCGTGATGCTGTCAGACTGTCACGGGGAACAGGAACACCCCGGGGTGAAGCGGCAGAGACACACTTTAATTACACTGTCGGTTTGGGGAGAGAGGGTTTAAAAAAACAAGTTGTTTACTGACAGACGGCAGAGGAAGGACAAATAGAGAGGGAGTGGAGGGGAGAGAGAGAGAGCGATAGAGGGGGAGAGAGAGGGGAGAGGAGAGAGAGGGGGAGGAGGGAGGGGAGAGAGAGAGGGGGGGAGAGAGAGAGGGGGGAGAGAGAGAGGGGGAGAGAGGGGGAGGGAGGGAGGTACCATATTGAGATTGGTTGGTGAGACAGCCATGGACATGCCCACCACCATAACACGAAGGTCAGCTGTTGTTGGGCCCCTTGTGTGTCTTAAGCCTGTTTGAGGTCCCAGGTCTGCGGTCACAGAGCAGCTCCTCTGACTGCAGGGTGTTGGTCCACCAGTCTCTGTGTGTGTCACTTCCTCAATCGCTGTGTCATTCGCCTTGTGTCCATTCTTGTGGTGTGAAGGGAGATCGGATCTGACGCTTTCTTAACAGGAAATGCTGTCATATCAGACAGGAAACATGCAGGCGTGAGTGAAGGGGTGAGGGCTGTCGGTGTGAAGGGGTGAGGGCTGTCGGTGTGAAGGGCTGAGGGCTGTCGGTGTGAAGGGGTGAGGGCTGTCGGTGTGAAGGGCTGAGGGCTGTCGGTGTGTAATGTATACTGCAGGTCTCACAAGTATTTTCGATTATATTCCCATAAGAGAGTCCTTTGTTATCCACCAGCAATTAAGTAAAATACTTCCTTCTCTGAGGTGTTGAATGGTCCCACAGACACACACACACACGTCCAGCCTGTTTTGACAGAGAGGGCAGGCAGGGAGAAGGGAAAAGAAGGAGTTGAGCTTTGCTCTTAAAAGGGAGGGGAGGAGTGGGGAGGAGAGGGGAGGAGAGGGGAGGGGTGGGGAGAGATCGGAGGCTTGCCTTTCACTCTCTGAAGTCTGAAAGCTGCTATGTAGAAGGCAAGGGAAGAAGCCCGAAAACCAAGTTGCTCCTTTAAGAAAGTTGGATCTGAGTAGCACACAACGTTTTTCTTTTTTTTTCTTTCTGTCAACTCCCAATTAGGGATTTGTTTATAGTCAGTTGAGTGTCTCGGAATCGTCACCTAGATAGGGAAGAGATTCTCTGGTCCTTGATATCAAACTACAAAGATGTCTGACTCGGGAGTGAAATGTACATTTGGAGGGAATTATCTCCGATTTCGAAGGTTTGTCTTTAACGATTTTACTGCTCTGTCTCTTGCACTGTCCTTGGTGTCGTTTGATGGGAGCTCCTACCATAGTTTCCATCAACAGTCTGTGGCTTACAATCGGAAACATCTGGACCTGAGGAGATAGACTCAACCAAGATGATGTTTGTCTAAAATCACAGCTTTACTTATTTCTGCTCTCGATTTATCTGCTGCATTGAGCGTGAGTGTGCGTCTGTATACGTACACGTGTGTGTTTGAGACACATGAGCCTGTGTGTGTGTGGTGTGGTGGTGTGTGTGTGTGTGTGTGTGTGTGTGTGTGGTGTGTGTGTGTGTGCGTGCGTCAGCACATATGCTAGTGTGTGTGTCCCTGAGTGGGGCATGTGTTCCCTCCATCTCCCCCTGTCTGTCATTGATTATATCCCAGTTGCGTCAATAGACGAGGCCCAGTATTGACAGTGTTCACCACAGGAAACCCCTCAGCAGAGAGCATTAAGAGGGGGTTAGCGGTGGGGCACAGGACTGGAAGCAGCACCAGCGCTAAAGGCTAACATCTGGCCACACCATCAAGCCCCCCATTCACAACTCCAGACTCTTCTTTGTTTGTCTTTACCCTGTGCGGGGACTGGCATTGATTTCCTTTGTCCCCCTCTTCCTTCCTCTCTCTCTCTCTCTCTCTCCTCTCTCTCTCTCTCTCTCTCTCTCTCTCTGTCTCGCTCTCTGTCCTCGCTTCCCTCCCCCCGGTCAGACTCTGTCTCTCCAGCCGTGACGACTCTGACAGCCGCCACACTCCCAGAATCCTTTGGGAGCGTGGCTTGTGCCCGGACAGCCAGGCTGGGGGATGAGACAGCTGGGGAGATATACGAGCAGAGAGCCTCAGGTGGGGGGTCTAGGGGTGGGGAGGTCTGGTACCACACTGCTCTATACCACTCCATGACACAAATTCAGATGAACACCAATTTGATAACATTGCGACGTGAATAGTTGATTTTGTCTCTTACTGAGGGGTTTCACATGAGAGATTCCCACCAGAGGGCGTTTTCTGAATACGGCCTGAACACACCCTGTTGGTATATAGAAGTAGCTTATAGGCCTGAGAACATGGCTGTAGAGAGAGGCTTCTGAAGCGTCGGGGCTCCTGTCTGTCTGTGCCAAACCAAACTCAGGGTGATGTCCAAGGTGTTATGACTGATGGTGTGTTCGGAGAAAACGTGCTGCTCCAGCAAAGGAAACGGGACTTCTGGGTAAAAGAAAAAAAGCCACTGGGAGTAGGAGGGGTGCCCTTTCAGTAACGGGCAACGAGTTAGGGGGTTTGGCCGGGCTGCCTGGGCGGTCTGTGAGGTGGTGTGTGTGTCTGTGTGTGTGTGTGTGTGTATGTGTGAGAGTCTGTGTTATGAACACTGTTGTTTCACTCTTTGAGACAACTGCACATTGAGCCCCTGAGAGAGAGCATGTCAGTTCAAGTCAGACAGGCGACAGAAGCTGGAGAGCGTGTTGTCACACACACACACACACACCACACACACAAGCACACACACGGCAGGAAGTGTCAAAGGGAGGCTGAGAAACCTGACAGCTCTGCCCGTCCTGATTGGAGAACAGCTTAACCTCCTCTGTGTCATACTGGCACATCCAGATGCCCCAAAGATCCCTACAATACCTTCTAGCCCGAGGACTTTCCTGGGAGCTACCGGTTGTGCGTATGTAGGCTTTTTTCCCCTTTGTCAGGCTGTGTGATTGTCTGTATTATATAAGGCCATTTAGTAGATATGCTTTGAGGTGATTTTTTGATATCTCCTTTCTAAAGTAATGGGAGGATTATGGAGTCACAATCATATCTTTCTCTGAAACAACTGCCTACGGGTCGAAGGTGACTGGTATTTGTCGTAACTGTAAGTCAGATGGTATGAACCTTGAAAGAAATCACAGCAATATTAGCATCCGAGCGAGCTTTCTCTTTCTCTGTGTCTCTTCCCTCATGCCCCCTTCCCACAACCCCATCAGCCCTCCCAGAATTCCTCTGTGCTGGACGTGGGGTGTCAGCCAGACCCAAAGAGAAACCACATGTCCGACCTAGCCATGGTCGCTAACGGCGGTCGGTCAGGATAAACCAACTCCTTTTTCAGTGGATAAGCCAGAGAGTACTGTATCTGACAGCCTAGAATTAGCGGTGGCTAAGCTAGCGACTGACCAAGTGGAATATCACGGAGCAGGCCGTGTAACACTATCAGTCTTTGTTTGACCTCGCCTTGTCGGACGAGGTTCGGTTTTATTTATGTAGCCTGAACCACATAATTGTACACCACTTTGATTTGATGAAGACACCTGCCAAGCCCCTATTCAGCTAGCAGTGCCATTGAAAGCCAAATAGCGAGATGTTATAGCAGCGTAGGAAGAATATCTAGAATTCATTAGGCTTTGAATTTCCGGCCATAATCACAAGTTTACCAGTAATTTCTTTCCATGTATATATCTACATCTTAATGTTACAGTTACAGAGTTCAGAGTTGTGTTTGGGGGATAAATCGTTACACCACTTTCCACTGTCAAAGACGTCATCGCGGTTCACCAGGTTAGTAGATACTGTGGAGTCCTTAGATCACACTAGTCATGTAATAGTGATCAGGAAGTGAGTGAGGCTGGAATGTAATGGAGGTTTACTCAGGCACAGTGATTCACCGGTCTGTCTAGTCCATCAAGGTGGATAATTAGGCAAACAGTGCCAGTCATAAACCAGGTCTTTCCACAAACCTTAAAGACTGAGAAACACACACACACGCACACACAAACACACACACACACAAACACACACACACATACACACACGCACGCACTCCCTCACCCCATTGAAAACAGTATACTATCCCGACTGACACGCGTGACCGATGAAACTCTAGCAAGAAGACCTCAAAGATCATAGTCCCCAGGAGAGAAGCACCTCCGTCTCCAGACGTGAGAGGCTGTCTGGGCCGTGTCTGGCCCCCAGTCGGAGCCCCTCTCTTTGGGGGAAGCTAATCTATCAGATCACACAGGGACCCAGACGTCCAGACCACGGCCCTTCAGGTTCTGACATGAAGGCCATAGAAGCGTCCTCTGATAGCGCCAAGTCCCTTTGAACTGGCGATGCTGATGGACGGTGTGGCGGATGCAGACTGGGATCCTGGAGGAGAGAGGAGTAATAGAGAGAAATAGAAAAAAAACAAAGAGAGAGAGAGAGAGAGAGAGAGGAGGGAGGAGAGAGAGGGGGAGAAGAAGACGAGGGAGAGAAAGAGAGAGGGAGAGAGAGAGAGGAGCGAGAGAGGAGAGAGAGGAGAGAGAGAGAGAGATAGAGCGCGAGAGGTGCGAGGAGAGGAGAGCGAGACGAGAGAGAGAGATCAGATAGCGCTAGAGATCGATATCTCTCGATCTCTATATCTGATCTCTATCTGTCGCTCTATCGTCTTCTCTCTCTCTCTCTATCTCTCTGCTGTCTCTCTCTCTTTACTTGGGAATGTCTGTCAGTTTCAGTCAGTCTCCGCGTTGGTCCTTTGTTTTCAGACGCTGTCATCAGGCTCCCTCGCTCGGTGTATCTCAAGCGTTTTGTGTCTGTGTCTCGACTGGAGATCCACTCGATGAGATGACTGGTCGGCGGCGGTCCGCTCATGGCCGACGTGTGGCCCTCAGCACCGAGGCAGAGAGAAGAGAGGAGAGCTCATGTTGTCTTCACACCACCAGGAGAACAACACAGACCACCTTAGTATGCAGCAACCCGTTGTGTTTCTTGACGGTCGCTCATTTGTCTGTATCAGACTATTATGGGCTGCCAGACACCGTACAATGCTCAGGGGAGGGCGAGTGAGTGAGACGCCAGATGGTCGTCGAGGGGGATTCCGTGGAGACGGCGCAAACGCTTGCTTTTCCCAGCTCACGGTCTGGGAATGCCGTTTCCCCCGGGGGAGCGAGACGGCATCGTCTCTCACATCGGAACGACGCTGCCAGGCATATCCGGCGGTCCCCGGTCATCGATCGAACGCGTGTGAAAACCTCCAGGACGGGGATATCCTGGATGCCTCCTTGGAAAACTCTTATTCCTCTCCCCCCGTGTAGTCGAACGATGTTGGGGAAGGGATGACCCCCGCGAGTTCACGGAAAACTCTGGATGCTTGGGGAATAATAGGGTGGTAGAACATGAGCAGTCGTCTCTGGACGCATCTGACTAACCTAAACATACCAGAGAGCTGTATCATTATGATGAAGGAGATAGAGGACATCATCTCGTCTGTCACATGATCTCTCTCACGAGTCATCGAGTCGGTCAGCAGACAGGTACACTTCCGAACGGATAAAACTAGTGTCGACCTCACAGAAATGGAGTCAACCTTTTGTTAACCTCAGTCGACGACACACGCTCCCCCCCACACAGTCACCCCCACACGCTCCCCCCCACACAGTCACCCCCACACGCTCCCCCCCCACACAATCACCCCCAGCTCAGTCGCTGCCTATCACCAGCTCTGAATCATCTGGTGGTGCGCAGGGGGAGGTCAAGCATCTGCAGGTGATCCCTTAACGCCCTCATAAAAAAAGGTCAGCGTCTCGCGAGTGGACAGCTACGAACGTTCTTCCAGTGCGTCGTGACCTCGTCGTGACCTCGTCGTGACCTCGTCGTGACCTCGTCGTGACCTCGTCGTGACCTCGTCGTGACCTCACCGCTCTCAGAGGATCCCGCGGGCTCATCCTGCCAGACCTCCACTCGTCCTGGAAGCCCAGTCGAAAACGGCAGAAACCTCGTCCTGGTCCGCAGCCAAGCGTAAAAGTCGAGAGGGAGGAAAGTACGGGGTTAAGAGTAGGGCTGGCCCGAATACCATTTTTCAGGCTCCGAATATTCGTTGGTTTTTCCGAACGAATATCCGGATATTCGGTCCAGAAAAACACACCATCAAAAACAACATTAATAAAAAATAAATAAAAAAAACCGTTAATAATCCCTATATCCAGCCGGACCATTCAAATATGGGCATTTAAATGCCCATGGTTCACGCCTTAATAGCTCTGCCGTCCAATCACCAATTTTAATTCTGAAAACTTCTGGATACTCATGACAAGTTAAGCTCAAAGCACATACCATTGGTTAAGGGGTTAGTGGGAGGAGGAATTTACTGTATCGTCTGCAACGGCAGCCATTGTTTTCCGAGTCGGAGCCAGAGCGGAGACCATGGAAGATTGCCTACAGTGTGAGATTTACAGCTTCGAATTGAAATCGGAGACATATTAAGTGTCTTAATATGTGTTGTGAATATTGTCAATTAAAAGTCTAAACTTTTTACTTACGAAGAATTTGTTTGTGGGAGTGACGGGAGTTATTTTGACGAGAGAAATGCTTGTCCGGCAGGAAGGGTAGTATGACAATAGTAGCGCTGTTTAGCCTCAACTTTAGCATATTTCTGTGAAACTTGGAAAAACAACATTAACTAGCTAGATTATGTAAACTATAAGCTACATTTTGATATCTTGTTTGGCCAATTCGGTCGGTTGTGGAAGACAGTAGAACGTTTTTTAGTTATCGAGAGGAGTAGCCAGGCATAGCGCTAGCTACTTTTGGGGGAGGAGAATTCCGGTTTTCCCCATGTTACCACTAGTCACTAGAATGGTCATAGCTTTTAATCAAAATAAGATATTTCTAATCTGTTTTCGGATTTACATTGCCCACAGATTTGTGGATATTCCACCTAGTCAAAGTTTTCCTCCATCTTGTAATTAAAGTCGTCAAAATGTAAGTTGTCTGATGAGGTATGGTGGATGAAGAAGTTTTTGTAAAAAATGGCTGCCTGAAATCATCTTACGAAGCTCCGAATACCAATTTAAGCTCCGGATATTAATTTCCCGAACGAGTATTCGAATATTCGGATTATTCGGGCCAGCCCTAGTTAAGAGAGATGGATCCCGGCGGTCTGGGGCTCGGCGCGCCAATCCCAACTGTATGGCCCCGTCGCCGTTTCTGTATCGGGTCGAGTCGACGTTTTCGAATCAAAAGCAACGCCTGGGTGTTTTCAGAGAAACATCAAAGGCGACGCACGCCGTGAAATGGATTGTTGAGAAGAAAAAAGGTTGGTCGTAGAGCAACAGAGGAGAACTGCCAGTCGTCTCCGGGGGGAAAACGACAACGGGGTGGGAAGTGAATAAGCAGTTTATAAGAATAAGTGTTACTCCATGTTTCTGGGGGGCCTCTCTGTGCCTGTGTTGTATGAGCGTAACCCCCGACGATACGATACGCGACACACAGTCAAGGGCAAGGCAGACCCGCGTGACCCGGGATGTCATAATGTGTAACCATGACAACGTGTTCCTTAAACACGGAGATGAGGTCAGGGAGCGTGTCTGGGGTCAAAGGGCGATGTCCAGCACGATTCAGAGTGCAATACAGGGAGCGTGTCACGGAAGATTGGGCCCAGGGTCAGATGAGAACGTCCTGGACACGGCACTGGGCAACTCACACGAGAAGACGACAGCATTTGCTCCGGCGTGCCAAATTAGCATTTGGAAAACTCCAAATTTGTCTTGGGGGGGGGGAGGGGAGTATCTTGTGTCACTCGTTTAAAGTGAAGCGGCTTCCAGCAGTAAATTCGATTAGTGGCCATAGCTGATGTGTGGTGGAGAGAGCCTTTGATGTGATTGTCTCCGGCTCTCTGGGTTCCTTTTCTGCTTGGGTACATGGGGAGGGCAGTGGGCCTGGGGCCTGGGGTACACACCACACACACACACACACACACACACACACACACACACACACTGGGTACATGGGGAGGGCACTGGGCCTGGGGCCTGGGGTACACACACACACACACACTGGGTACATGGGGAGGGCAGTGGGCCTGGGGCCTGGGGTACACACACACACACACACTGGGTACATGGGGAGGGCAGTGGGCCTGGGGCCTGGGGTACACACACACACACACAAACACACTGGGTACATGGGGAGGGCAGTGGGCTTGGGGCCTGGGGTACACACACACACACACACACACACACACACTGGGTACATGGGGAGGGCAGTGGGCTGGGGCCTGGGGTACACACACACACACACACACACACACTGGGTACATGGGAAGGGCAGTGGGATTGGGGCCTGGGGGTACACACACACACACACACACACACACTGGCTTGCATACACATATACCCATGTGCACACACAGAGACATACACAAACTGGCATACACACCCCAGCACACACACACACACCCCATGGACCAATGACAGACCACATGATCAGTTTGGAGTTCAATTGGTGTAAGAGGACCATGTATTTGTGTGTGTGTGTGTGTGTGTGTGATGCACGCATGTGTGTCTTGTCTTGTCTCCCTGGCATGTCATCACGGCACCAGCCTGTAACCTCAGGCGTGACCCCGACGACAGATCGTTAGCGAGGGCTTCTGATTGAGTCTCAACCAGCTGCAGTCGCCCTCAGGACAGTGTTAGCCTGCAGTTGTCTGTCTTTCAGACCGTGTCATGGTGTTCTCACGAAGCTAGCTAACCAGAGGGAAGCACGGCTTCCACTGTGCTCTCATCTGATGGAATTCCATTCGCTCAGCCCCTTCTGCTAATTTACTTTTGGCACGTTACCATTTACTTTTTAAAGGGACATGGGCTGCAATTTATTTGGCCACTTTTTAAATGGAAGGAATTGCTGTAAAACATTGACATTTTACAGTGTAATGTACCACACATGTTTCAAACAAATTGCACCACATAAACGTACATTAAGTTGTGCCATATACTGTTTCACACGGTGAGAACGGCTCTGACTTTAAATTGGGTCTGCGTCTGCTCTTCATTTTAGGAGGTTATTGACATCATTGTGGCTTAATGACTTCTTTCTGCCGTTTTCTGTTTGTGAAGTCGCCTAAATTGCTTTTCCAGGCTGTCTGCTCTCTAACCTCAGCCGTCGACAGAGATGCCAGGAACGACAACGCAGCTCAATGCCGCCTCTTTGAATGGCCGCATTGTTCCTTTACGGAAACCGTCCCTCCTCGTCTTCTGAATTTCACGAGCTCCGCGAAAAAAGTGGCGGGCGCAAAGTCCAGAGCCGAGGCTGTTTACGAGCGGCGGATTTTCGCTTTCTTTTGTGTGTGTGTGTGTGCGGTTGACTCCCCGTTTCCTCACATCACCCCTAACCTGCGTCTCCGTCTTCGGCGGCTCACGTGAATCAGCATGATCATGTTCTCTCCTTCCTGTGTGTCTCTCTCCTCCCCTCACAGCTCTGAAGAGGTCGTTCGAGGTGGAGGACGTGGACACCTCGGCCCACTCCTCCCCCAACGTCCGCCGGACCCCCAGCTCCGCCCACCGGCCCGCCATGTCCCCGACCAGCATCTACTACCGCGAGCTGGGCTCCCCCAGCGGCAGCAACAACCACCTCTCCTCCACCACCACACCACCTCCACCACCAGCTCCCCCAAGCCAGGCTCCAAGACCCCGGACCCCGTGTCGCGGCGCTCCGAGCTCTCCATCGACATCTCCTCCAAGCAGGTGGACAACGCCACCAGCCCGGGGTCGCTCCGCTTCGGCCAGAAGCGCCCGGAGGTCCTGGGGGGCCACACGGCCAAGACCCCCGAGACGGGCCACAAGAGGGAGGTGACCTTCGCCAAGGGCCCCACCGAGTCCCCCGGGGCCCGCCGGCCGGACAGCGCCCGCACCCCGGAGCCCCTGCCCCACGGGCGGAAGGTGGAGCCCCCCGGGCCGGGGGGGGACAGCCCCAGGATCAGCATCACCCGGGCCCACTCGGAGATGAGCGGCAACAACGGGAACCACCAGCACCACCCGGCCGTGCACCACCCGGCCCACCCCAACCCCCACCACAACACCATCGTCACCACCATCCGGTGTCCCTCGCCCAATCAGGTCGGACGCACCAAGTCCCCCAACCCAGACAGTAAGTCCATCGTCAAACCCGGCTCTACTCTTGTCTGTTGGCATGGTGCTTGACTGTGTGTGTGTGTGTGTGTTAATGAGTGCGTGTGAAGAACGAGGGCAAAGCTAGCGGTTTGGTTTGGAAGCTCCCCCCGCTCCTGGTGAGAGAGCTAACCACGGAGAATGTGTGTGTGTGTATGCGTGTGTGTTTGATCTGGACTGGAGTTCAGCTGGGTCGAGCCCAGACCGTCGGGTCTTGGCGTGAGCACCCAGAGACGTCCAATGAGGCGCGGAGGCAGTAATGGGGGGCTGCCCTCGCTGGCCAATAGGAAACGGTCTTCTCCAGCACTGTCGCCGATCCTGTCCTGCCTGTGTGACTCACTTAGTGAATCGCTGACAACAGAGAAGGACAGGGGGACATTGTGGGGCTTTCCTTTCCTCTGTACCGCTTCCTTCTTTGATTTTCTCCCTCTCTCCCTCCCTCCCTCTCTCCCTCACCGTCCTGTTCCCTCTCGTCCTCTTGCCTTTCCTCCGTCGTTTGTGGCCGCCGCAGAGCGAGTATCCTCGACCACACCGCAGTGCAACTGTAAAAATCCGGGTTACCGGGGAATAATTGGGGGAAACATTTTCAAGACGACATGATCCTTGTGCTACCCCGCTCCCCTCCCCACAGACACACACACACACACACCCCCGGTTGACCCCCGGTTGCTCCTCTACCTCACAGCGAGACTGAGGGATACGATCTCACCCAGTGTAGGCTCTCCCCAGCATGGCCCTGTAAGAGGAGAGGTCTGTTTGATTAAAGACCCGGTCCCTGCCCGCCTGCCTCTGCTCTGCGTGGAGCCGCCAGATATCTGCCTCCTGCTATTAGTGAATGTGTTCAACACGGCACACCCGGCACGTCTCACACGCCGTGGGTTTGGACGGAGGGTTCGGGGTTATATACTCGACACTTAACCCCTCGACTTGACCTTTGGGTCGGGTAAATAGCGACTTCTCGGCCTTCGTCTATGTTGGAGTGGAAGGTGACGGGCAGGACACGGTTAGAAGCTGGTCCTCAGGCAAACCAGGACGTTTAGTGGCAGCACATAGCACATTTGGATTCCATTATCACGTATATATATACACACACACACATACACACACATACACACACACATACACACACTCCTCCACTACTCCCACAGATGGAGTGCCTCTCAGGCCCCAGAAAGGCCGCCAGACCCGAGCCAGACAGATTCCTGTAAACGGAGAGAGAGAGCGAGAGCGAGCGAGAGAGGTAGAGAGAGCGAGCGAGAGAGGTGGAGAGCGAGAGAGGTAGAGAGAGAGAGAGGTAGAGAGAGAAAACCGGACGCCAACTATGATCTAATGCGCCAGCCGTAAGACGGCGACCTTTGGCCGACGTTCAGACAGCGTCGAGGCAGCGTAGTGGACCCGGAGGTCTCCGGGACGAGGCAGCGGAGGGGACTACAGCTGCTGAGTGCGTTGATTTGTTTATCGGACAAACACACGGCGAGCAGCCCTCGGCTTGCTTCCTCACTCAAAACCCACAGCGCCCAATAAAACTGGGACTCCCGCAATTCATAAATCAATATTTTCCAACATTGTCATTTGCTGCGTTGCCAAGTATTTTATAACTAGCTCTTAATGAAATATAATTATGGGCCTTTTTTTCCTGTTGATACAGGCCATTTCATATTATATGTTTCTGGCTTGTGTAGTAACAGTATATAAATGCAGATACTTTATCATTGGGTTTGATTTGGGGCAGACATACTCCCATACAGCAAAGACCTGGTGCGTGTGTGTGAGTGTGTGTGTGAGTGTGTGTGTGTGTGCTAGTTTTCCATTCTGGTTGCAGTCTCTCTGGCTCTTTCCCAGGCCAGTGGGGTCTGAGCCAGTCATTTGCCCACAGGGAGGGGAGGCCTTATTAAGGGCCTAAATGACGGGTGACCTGCCTGGAGGGCCTTGGGCCCACCCTCGCCGCCCCGGGGCCAGTGCTGCCTGTCTGGCAGCCTTGAGATAGCATCATCGAAGGAGAAACTCCAACAACACAGCACTGTGCCGTGCAAACACAGGCCCCAGATCAGATTCAGTTAAACAGCATAAGAGCTGTAATTCATTTTGATAGGGGACTATGGTGATCTGTGTCCAGATTTATGCGATTCATTGGAGAGATAATGTGGAAGTGGACGTGGGGGGTACAGATGGACAGATTTACTCAGTGGCCCTCTGGGAGGTTTTCTTTCCACTTGGCTGTCAGTGCCGACCGTGTTTTCGTGGCTCTGTTTGATAAGCTCCCTTCCTGTCCATGCAGTTTTTCCAACAGGAAATGACATCACAAGCACACACACATACACATATGTGCGCGCACGCATTCACTTCCCGGGCTTCCTTCCGTGTGCCTTCAGAGCGATTGTTTCCCCTCCACCTGACCTCGCCATGCTGGACTTCCTCTATTCAGGATCACGTGATCAGGTCAGGAAGGCCGCTATCCAATCGTTGTGCTCCCAAGTACAAACAGGAAACCGACTGAACTTTGTTATGGTTTATCCAAAATCAAAGAGTTGCTTGTAGCTTGTATATAACAGCTTATTTTGGCCTCATTTATTATTATTATTATATCTTATTAATATATATACATAATATTATATATTAGTATAATTATTAATAGGGCTTGGTCATAGATAGTTATAAAAAAAAGTTGACCAGCTCAGTTTTTCTTTCAAACGTCTCAGATGTCTGTCCTGTCACTGCGGCAGGACCCGGGGGTTAGCCAGATCACTGCCTGATTAGAAAGAGGCCCCCCTGTAGTTGTTTTGGGAAAACAGGAACGTGGGGTGTGTGTGTGTAGTGTGTGAGTGTGTGTGTGGGGGGGTGTGTACATTTCACCCAGGTCAAAGCGCTAGCACTTGGCCTCTCTGATGACACGACGCTCCGCGCTCGTACATTAGCCTTGAGAGGCGGCATTCTCCTGCCCCAGAGGCAGAAATTCCCTACCAGCCCCCCCCTCCCTCACGCTTCCGTATCCAGTTCCTCCTCTCCCCGTCATGTCGCCGCGCTCACGCACGCCCAAACCAGAGCGACGCGACAGACGGACGCAATTAAGGGGCACTTTGGTCTCGAGAGGGAGAGTGTTCCGATGACGGCCCCTGTGGAAGGGGTATCTCCTCCGAAGAGACGGTCATCATGAGAGCCTGTTGACAGGCCCCTCGGTCTGGCGTTCGTCACGGAGTCAGACGCCATCGAAGGATCGCCCGTATCTCTCCATCTGGCCCGGGCACCAGACCCAGAGGGGTGCAGTGGGACTTTGGTCCACGTAAGTGCTCTGCTAATGTGATACGTGAAGCTGGTCCCTGGATGTCCATCAAGCCTGTGGGACTAAGAAGCTGAGAAGGGGCTGGAAAAGGTTGGAGGGAAAATGGGAAAAAAAACGACAAAACCAAAATGGGGAGGGGGGCCCAATTGGAATCTCTTCAGGGGACCCAGCCTTTCTAGCGACGCCCCTGGTTGCATACCTCTGCAACTAGTGACTAGGGAAGGTAAACCTCTGGAAAAGTGAGGACTGCATCCTTTTTTTTTCTCAAACTGCTGCGGTTCACTTCAGTTTCGCTTTTAGCCGGTCGGTTTTCAGCTGTTTCGGGAGTAGCAGTGTTCGGGTAGCTCGGCTGACGTGCGAGCCTGCGCTACTCAGAGCGGCCAGCAGGAGGCAGTGTCTGACAGGTGAAGCACGGGGGGGGAGAGTCAGTCTGGCAAGCAGGTGATGTCATGTCATATCAACATTTTTAGAGAGCATGTTGAATTTCTCTCTCTCTCTCCCTCCCACGGCTTTGGGCCGACAGATTCGTTTATCCTTCACGCTGGCTAAAAAACGATGGCTGACCTCTTTTCGGAGGTCAATCTTTGATACTAATATGCTTTACTATTTATAAACATGAGATTTGTTCCAAAACGCTCTTATGCAGTATATAAATCAGCTTTAAGGTTGTGGACAGAGGCAGGATAAGTGTAAAAGCCTTTTGTGTAAGGGGCTCTTCTGGGCGGAGTTGACCGAATGGAGAAAAGTGGCGGCCAGCCCTCAGATAACGCTTCCAGAAGCTTCCGTTGGCTCTCTGCATCTGGTGGAAGTCAGAGGGGTTCAAAATGTTTCCCACCAACTGCAGAGAGGCACTCGCTACCCCTCTCCGCCCCCTGAATCTGCCCTGAGACCCCTCCCCCCCCCTCTTCTCCCTGCTCCCCCACTTCCACTCTCTTCCTGAACGGCTATCTCTCTCATCCCCCTCCCTACTGACACAGACCCACACACACACACACACACACACACACACACACACACACACACCCACACACACACACACACACCACACACACACACACACACACCACACACACACACACACACACACACACACACACACACACACACCCACACACCCACACACACACACCCCCCCACACACCCACACACACACACCCACACCCACACACACACACCCAACACCACATCCTCTACAAGGGGGGTGAGAGCCGGGGCTGCTGGACTCATCCTGTCTTCCTCTGTCAGGGCTTGGGAGGCAGCAGCCAATCACGCTGGCCTGTCCTTAGCTGTAGAGAACATGGGCTGGTTTCCTGACACGGTCCCACAGATTAAGGCCAGCGCAAAACGCTTTCAAGGTCCAGCGAGTTCATGCCAAGAGGGCTACGTGTGTGTCATGTGACAGGGGAAACCGGGAGACAGCAGCGAGTGGCCGTCCCATGTTGCATTGCAAATCAAATCCAAATGTATTTCTATAGCCCTTTTTTTACAAGCAATGTCACAGAGGGCTTCACATACGCCCATAGAACTGCCCCTCAACCGACCTAAACCCTCAAGGAAGACAAGGAGAAACTCCCAGAAAAACTCAATAGAGGAGAAAAAAACGGAAGAAACCTTGGGAGGAGCAATTCAGTGAGAAATCCCCTCCAGAGACGGTTGGTGAAAGAGAGGTGCAGAACACAGGCTAAACACAGTCATACAGCAGGGAAGTGCAGAACACAGGCTAAACACAGTCATACAGCAGGGAAGTGCAGAACACAGGCTAAACACAGTCATACAGCAGGGAAGTGCAGAACACAGGCTAAACACAGTCATACAGCAGGGAAGTGCAGAACACAGGCTAAACACAGTCATACAGCAGGGAAGTGCAGAACACAGGCTAAACACAGTCATACAGCAGGGAAGTGCAGAACACAGGCTAAACACAGTCATACAGCAGGGAAGTGCAGAACACAGGCTAAACACAGTCATACAGCAGGGAAGTGTCAATGGGTGTCGCAACACCGAAAATCCAGCGTTCAACTTGGGTCAGCGTCGGTCATTTCCTGTATCGGTGTCTGGGCCCTCTCCCTCGTTTCTACCTTTCTGACGATGATCTCGTTCCTCGGACCAAGATGATCTGTGAAGCCCCCCGCCCGCCCCGCTTCGTGCATCCAGCTGCTTTGTGTTGTCCAGGGTTTATCTGGGCTTCTCAGGCCCCACCATGTGTGCGAGGGGCAAAGCGATGACTGACGACGGTGAGACCCAGCGCGGGGGTCAGCGCTAATGACGTTGGCCCCTCTTCATCTGGCTGATAAGGAGCGAGGCGTTTGAGTGAGGGCCTAACGACGAGCTGTCAACGTTGTTATCTGGAATTCACCGTGGCGATCGGGGGGGCTGTCCAGTCATGGACGTCCTCCGGGCTTTGGCTCAGAGGCGGCCCGACAGCTGTTGCTAAATGACGTTGAGTGTGTGTGTGCGCGTGTGTGTTTTTGCAGTGTACGCCACGTTTGTACGCTTGTACGTTTGGGTACGCGTGAGTACATGCACGCAGGCGTGAGGACGTGTGCGTCACCATGAGTTTGGGCAGATGGCCGCATGTGCCACCGTTATGCCATCTGCTGTAGAGGGCAGGGGGGGTATCTGTGTTGGTCTGTGTGTGTGTGGGTGTCTGTGTTGGTCTGTGTGTGTGGGTGGGTGTCTGTGTTGGTCTGTGTGTGTGTGTGTGGGTGTCTGTGTTGGTCTGTGTGTGTGTGTGGGTGTCTGTGTTGGTCTGTGTGTGTGTGGGTGTCTGTGTGGTCTGTGTGTGTGTGGGTGTCTGTGGTCCGAAAGTGGAAGACTGTTGGCCTGGAAACAAACAGTGCCTCACTCTCCTGGACCCCCCGAGGGGACTGGCTAGTGAAACAGTTAGAAACATTAACCTACTTAGATTAAGGGAACAATCGTTGAGCGTCGAATGTTTAAAAGGGACCTCAATCAGCGTTTCAAGTCGTCATTCACCCAAAGCAGGACCAGAACATCAATGGGGATAGGGAGAACTCGATGACATACAGAAGTGAGAACACAAAATGAGACACAAAATGGTGTCTGTTTCTCGGGTCAGGGCCCCAGGGTGGTTACAGCTGATGCGACACCACCCCGCTCACTTCACACCGCAGGAGAAGGAAACTCACTCTCCACAGGAAGCCGTCACACCTAACAACGCTTTATTCTTTGCCTCGGGGGTTCGTTTGGCATGTACGTTCTAATCCCTCTGGGAAGACAGTCAACAAACACGCCAGGAGGCGAGACCAAACACCGCTCAGTCGCTCGACTGGTGTCACGATGATTAGCAGCTTCCACTGTGTCAGCACGACACTGCGTCGAGGCGCTGTTACAACGTCAGCCTAAACTAGTTCAGATGTTCTAGAATCCTCTCTCTGTTCAAGATGAGAGGGGGTGGTGAGGGGGATCGTTTTTTTTTAGATGTACTGCTGGACGGCTTCGTCCTCGGGTGAGTCATTCATTTGGCGGGGGGGGTGCGGCTTTGTCCACGGAGCTCACGGGAACCCTTGGTGAACTTTGACCCCGGGGGCGATGGATGAGAGAGAGGGCTCTGCTCACTGATGCTACACAGGGGAGGGCATGTGTTGAGGAGAAGAATGCTGAGAGATGGAGGAACGGCCTCACACAGCTGAACATCTGGGGGAAAGGGCACGAGCTGTGCGCTCCTCGCTGGACCGCGTCGGGGTTAGCCGTGCCAGGAAACTCACCGTGGGCTACGACGGCGTCCATTTTGAACCCGGTAGCCCTCGTAGAGGCCGTGCTGTGTCGTTGTCCTCTCTTTAAACTGTCCTCGTCTTCACAAGGGCGCACGTCCGTCCTCCTCAAGCCGCCTCCGTGAAATCCACACGCAGAGGAACGATTCGGCGTTCAGTATTTAGTTCTTGTAGCCTTGAAGCCTTCGTCCTCTCGTGCTCGGTCTCTGTCTCTGTACATAATTAACATCGTAATTCGGGGGGAAGTTTCTGGGAACGACCGCGGCGAGAATCTAATCACAGCTTCCCGGTCTTCTCCTTCACGAGGCGCTGAGTCATCCCTCGTCCCCCCCCAGAAGCCCGGGGGGATCCCCGGAAGGCCCCGTCACATACCCCCAAAATCTGTTTATCGTTCCGCCCGGTCGTTTTCCTCCCAAGGTCGGAACGCCGGGGGAGAACCGTACAGAATCTTTACATTAGGACTCTGGAATTCCCAGCTGTCGCACGGAGGGGAGAGAAGCTTCCCTTTCGGTCCACAGCTTGCTGGTTAATCTGCTTCTTCTCCTCCATACTGGGGCCCGGCTGTGCATCTTGTTCCCTGGCTAGTTGATCGTCCCCAGTGCTGGAGACATGGCAGTTCCCTACAGCGAGACGCACCGCAGCCCCGAGGTGGAGGTCCTCGGTGAGTACGTCCGTCTGCTTTTACAGGAGATGGGGCTTGTTGAAGCTAGCGTTGTTGCCGTGACGACTCCACAACTGTTTTGCGTTAAGGCCAATCATAGGGCCGTGTGTCACATCGCATGCTCTTCTCTGTAC
This sequence comes from Mallotus villosus, assembly GCA_903064625.1. Lineage (NCBI taxonomy): Eukaryota > Metazoa > Chordata > Actinopteri > Osmeriformes > Salangidae > Mallotus > Mallotus villosus. Next base: position 65,406 of record CAEFZP010000476.1, on the reverse strand, counting down.
GGGGAGAGCTTGGGGAGGCTCGCACGCTCACTTTTCCAAGATGCCGTTATGAGTGATTTCCTTTTTTTTACTCCTCAAACACGTTGTTATGGTAAACGGACGACTTTTACAGGGATGCACTGGTTGCCCTCTGCTGAGGTCCTCTTTTTTCTTGGCTCTAATTCCACTCTGTGGGTTGTGTTTAGGCCCCGTGTCCTTGCGTGAATGTCGGAAAGTATCTCTGGATACGATTTGATTCGGTGGACTTGAATAGACTTTGCAGAATGTCTGCGTAAGCATGTGTGTGTCATGTCTGTGTGCTGGTCTTTCATTAGAGTCTCCATATGTTCTCTCTCTCTCTCTCTCTCTCTCGCTCTCGCTCTCTCTCTCTCTCTCTCTCTCTCTCTCATGTCTTTCAATCTCTTACTTTCAAGTACAGTGTACCCGTGTTAAGTAGCACAGCTGCAAAAGCTTCAGCGGATTATATCTTAGGGGAAAGGACACCCTGGAAAAATATCTCTTCTCAAACAAACTTTCCGACCACAAATTCGGACAGTTTATCTTTGCGGTCATCACTCGAGCAAAGACCCTACTGGCCCGTTCGTGATTGCGGAGAAGAAGTGCAGATCGAAAAGCAAACATGGCCTGAGTTATTGTAACCTTGGAGGGACTAGGTCTGAGATGTGTCAGAGGGAGAATAATACGTCCTGCTACTTTGCTTTAGCTCAGCTCCCCCCCCACCCCCCCCCCTCCCGAGGGGCTAGCTCTGCATAGACACCATGTCTTTTCATCTCCAATGATCTGGGAGATATGGGAGAGAACCATGAAGTTGGCCCCGGTGGATGGCTGTGGGGAATTAGGCTATCATCCATCCGAGGTTGTCAGATCTGCGCCGTCAAACGAGAGAAGACTAGGATAGGAAACTGTGTTTTTGGTCCTATCTGGTCACACATGGTGTGTTAATTTGCACCACAGGGGAACAGAGCACCCCCGGTGAAACACGAAACAGGAAGTCGCAGACGAGCGTCTGTCTTCCCCGCAGAGCTCAGATAGGCCCTTCCAGATGTTTCTGTCTCCCTCTTCCTTGTTTTTTTTTGTTTTTTTTTCTTCATCCCTGTATCTCAGTGAGTCGACCTCTCTGCTGAGTCATCGAGGTGACCGCCTAATTTACTCCATATGCTCCAATCACTGTACGTGCGTGTCACAATCAGCCCTGACCTCTGGTCCAATCAGAGAGCTCCCTCGGGGGGGGGGCAGAGCATTCACTGGTTAGTCTCAAGTCGTCCGTTTGGCCAAACACAGCGCAAACCAAAATGGCTCCCAGTTCCAGTGGGGGAAGAACACCAAGCTGTGATGACGAGCCAAACACAAAGCTCTGAAGCAACCAGAGCAACCGTTTTGCGAGGAGCTGGCTAACTTCATATGTGCTGTTGAAGTCAGATGGCTCAGTGGTTAGGGAATCGGACTATTGCTCAGAAAGTTGTGTCCTTGGGCAAGGCACTTCACCCTACTTGCCTCGGGGGGGGAATGTCCCTGTACTTAGTGTAAGTCGCTCTGGATAAAAGCATCTGCTAAATGTCATGTAAATGTCATGTAAATGAAGCACACTGCTGGACTTTTGTCAAAGCTCCATTCTCATTGTGTTATCATGATGCTGAATCCAGATAGGAAGGATGGAAGTGAGTAGGTGTTAGGCCTTATCTCACCCACGATGGTCGAGCTCTTCACATAAACGGCTCGCTGAAATCTATTAGCAGCAAAGCTGGACCCAGATCCATTGCTAAGACAGTAAACAGAGAGTGGAATACAGAAATAGTCATGCAATTATTTTGTCACATTACTCATACAAGCTGCCTGTGTTTTTCTCCTACTTTAGCGACTATAGCTTGAGTACGAGTTGAATTTGCTTGTCATGTCAAGCGAATCTTTGGAAATGCATTGAGTCGTATGTGTCTACGGGCCTGACTGAATATAACTGTGCCATGTTCGATGTATCCTTCTGAAGAGATTCGACTCTTTAGTCTACAAGAGAGTCAAGATGTTCTGTTGTGTCTTCAGAAGCTGTTTTGTTTTTGAGAACAACAACTGTTCTGATCTCCTAACGTCAGACGGCACAGACTACATGAGACCAACACACATATACACACACACACACACACTCATATACACACACACACTCATAGACACACACACACTCATATACACACACACACGCAGAGACACACACACACACACTCATAGACACACACACACGCAGATACACACACACACGCATATACACACACACACGCATAGACACACACACACTCATAGACACACACACACACACACGCATAGACACACACACACTCATAGACACACACACACACACACGCAGAGACACACACACACGCATATACACACACACACGCATATACACACACACACGCAGAGACACACACACACACACTCATATACACACACACACGCAGATACACACACACACGCAGAGACACACACACACTCATAGACACACACACACACACACTCAGATACACACACACACGCAGAGACACACACACACTCATATACACACACACACACACACGCATATACACACACACACGCATAGACACACACACACTCAGATACACACACACACTCATATACACACACACACACACTCATATACACACACACACTCATATACACACACACACTCATATACACACACACACACACATATACACACACACACACACACTCATATACACACACACACACACATATACACACACACACACTCGTATACACACACACACTCATATACACGCACACACACTCATATATACACACACTCATATACACACACACACACATTCATATACACACAAACCCATACCCGGAGACACGCTTTCTAACACACACACACACACACACACACACACGTTATGCTAAAACAAAACGCTATCTCTCAAACACACACATACACATCCACACACAACTGAAACCCAGCCAAGAATTAGATTCAGCTCCAACTTGAACAGGAAGGAAGCATTTGTGCTGAATGTTATGAAAACATCTCGTGGGCCTCCAGTGAGCGAGCTAACGGGGGGAAAAGAAGAGCTGTGAGAGGAGGACAGATAGGCTTGTCTTTCCATTCACTTGTGGCTGAAAAAACGCGTTTCAAATCCCACTCATTGGGTTTTCCAGTCGTTTCCAATACTCGACGGTGACTTTCTCTCGTCTGGGAGATTTGAGACGGTGACACGTGAACGTCACCGACGGTTGAGTTGATTTGCATCCGAGTGCAGTCAGGGGGACCAAGACAACCACACACAGGAAACGCAAACGGCATTCAATGCGTTCATCACAACACGTAAATTATAACCGCCGTTCCTCAAAGAAGGCTGTGGGCTAATTTGTGGACTAGAGGGGGGGGAAGGTATCGGGGGCCGTTAACTGGGACGTATTCCTTTAGTCACGGCTGTGAATCAGCCATAAATATGAGGGACAGGGACGTGTGTGTGTACGTGTGTGATAGGGAGAGGGCCCTTGAGGAGAGATGACCCACTGTCTTCCTGCTCCACTACGCTCCCTCTGCGCTCCCACCCCACCCCCCTCCCCTCAGCCTGAGCACATACTCTGCCTCAAGCTGTGTGGGGGGAGAGAGGGAGGGGGCAGAAGGACACACACACACAACACACAAACACAACAATGAATGGCACACACATACACACACACACACACATACACACACACACACACAGGGAACATGGTCGAAGGTGACGCACACTCACATACACGTGATGATTCACGTGGTCATTACGAACCATATCATATTAATGTCTATGTCCCCACACACACACACACACACACAAACACACACACACACAGGCATACGCACACACACACCCATGCTGCCTGTACAGCCCCCTCCTGCACACGGCGGATAGTGCCTGCCTGCCTGCATCCACAATGCTCTCCATTCACTTTCTTCTGAATGAGGGGTGTGGAGCTTGCCTGCTGGCCGCCTGGCGGTCACATGACCGGGCGGGGGGCGGGGCCAGGCGGTAGCAGCACAGCCTCTCCAGCTGGAGCTGAGATCAGGGTGATTGAGAGAGTAGGAAGAGAGAGAGAGAGATAGGAAGAGAGAGAAGGATTGGGAAGGGCTGGGTGAGTAGTGTTCTTGCCTTTCTATGCTTTCCATGTTCATTCAAGCTGGAGTTTTGCGTGTGTTTCTGTGCGTGTGTGTGTGTTTGTGTGTTTTGCTCTTGCAGCAGAGACGGTGGTGTAAGCTTTCACAGAGGGAGAGAGAGGTAGGGGAAAAGGGGATGAAAGAACAGAGGAGAGGGAAAGTAGAGATGGAGGGGTTTTTGTTCACTGACCGTGTGTTTGGTGTGTGTGTGTCAAAGTTAGTTTGCCAAGTGTGCCCTGCTCAGACAACACGCTGTTGGAGGTGAGATGAGTTGTGAGCGAGTGTTTTTTGGACAAGAGGTTTTTGGAGAGCAACTTAATATGCAGTGCAGTGTTTTTTTCTTTCTCCCTTGCTCCATTGTGCTGTTTTTCAGTCCGGGAGACTTTGCTCCCCCTCTTAACCCACCCCCCCCTCTCCTTCTCCACTCCTTTTCTCTCTTGTCTCCCCCTTTCTCTGTTTCTTTTGTGTCCTTGGCTCCACACAGGGCTTGGGTGATCAATCTACTGAAACGGGGGAATGCTGGCCAATCAGATTTAGCTCCTAATCAGTCCCCCCTGCCTCATGAAAGTCCCTTGTGCCTGTCTCTGGTTTTCTTTTGAACCCCCCCCCCTCCCTCCCTCCCTCTCCTACCTTCCATGTAACATCATGGATAGTTTGTGTCTGGCTTTGATCTATACCAGTGGATTAGTATGTTGACCCAGCACAATATTTGAACTTATTTCCTTTTGGCAATCACTTGCATCTTTTACCCTGCCCTGGTGGGTTTTCCAGGCGAGTTCAAGGTGAGTTCAAACGTCATGCTATATTTTCTGCTTGAAGCTTTCTTCAATGGAGATGTGATGTGCCCCTCCCTAAAGACCCAGAATCCCTCCTGAGTTAGATCTTTTGGGCCTCTAGATTGAATAAAGAGAATCCCATCCCATCTGTGTCTATTCAACATAGACTGTTTTAATTATGTACAGAACTGTGCACACTAGTTTCAAATACTGTGACAGTCTGTCTTTTTTGTGACAACTCCATGCCTTTGGCCACGCAGGTCTCCATTTTGAATGTCTGTGGCTTACGCATTGGACGTCTCCGTCGCGTTCCACCAATGGCGTACGGCGATTCCAGCCAGCGGAGTGATGCTACGCAGCGGAGCACGGCAGCGTTCTGCTCCAGTTGCTGTCGTCACAGCGTATTATACGTCAGAGATGCTCTCATCTAGATGTCCTTGCCTGAGGGCGGGGGGGGGGCACCAGCCACGCTATCACTACAGCCAAGGAAAGATGCACACAGCATCTCCACGTGCAGCTGCATAGTAGTGACTGTGCACACGGGGCTGGTGATTAGCTGCAGATATCAGTTTATACTGTGGGGGGATATTCAGGGTTTTTCTACTCGGCCCTTTTTATAGTGAAGCTTGTAGTGCCCATAACAGTGCTTTTTAATGAGCCACCTATGAGCTTCACATAACAGAGGATACTCAGAGCCAGACAGCCCTCGTTTACATTCAAGCTGCTAATGCTAATTTGGGGCTAATTAGCAAGTGAAGCCACCACAAACCCACCCTTCTTAAAGAGGTCTCAGCCGACAAGGGAGGGGTCGGTGGGCTTCTGATAAGGGCTAGGTCGTTCACGACGAATACCACGCTGAGTGTTTTGAAGCTCGCAGGCAGTAAAGCTAGGACCCAACCTGCCCAGATCACTAGCCTGAGGGGAGCCAGATTCTTCAGGAAAGGAAAGGTATTTGCATCATACGGCTGAACAACAAATACATATATATAAACACAAACAAACTCATACTGAAAAAAACGGCACACCGCATTCACTCATGTTGGAATCCGTGATTCTATTCTTATATTATGGGATGTGTTCCCAGCATATGGAGTGCACATGCATGGTTGTAGTCCACTGGAGTGTTTATCTGTACATTGAGAGCTGAGCGTCAACATAGCAGCCCTCGATAGGGGGGGTTGTTTACAGTACTGTCTGTGCAGTGAAGGGAGGGTGTGTGTGTAGAGGAATGGCAAACGTGTCATTTCCTGGCAGAGGTGACGATTGTTGGGGGCTTGCCAGCAAATGGGAGGCCTGTGGCGGCTTGTGTGTGTGTGCCGTATCTCAGCAACACAGGCCATGGCCACAAGGCATGATGGGTCATCATCTCATCATGCTGTCCTAACTGTGATGATGAAACACTGGAGAAAAACGGTATTTTTCACATGACATTGGATCGGTATGTAGAGACGGTAACTTGATATAGTGAGTGCTTTTAAAATGGACGGAAAGTGTAGCAGAGGCAGAAAGCAGAAGTGAGGAAGCGAGTCAGTTGAATGTTTTCCCACATGTCTCCAGGTTCTACTCGCGTCGCAAAGGACTTGTCGATCTGGTTGATGTTTTATAGACGGGTTCCTTCAAGCATGCTGGCTCATGTATCTGTACAGGTTCACCTCAGGACAGAGCCAGGGAGCGTTTGAACCCTGCTGTTACGTCGTGGGACAACCCCCCCCCCACTCCTGCTGTTATGTCGTGGGACAACCCCCCCCCCACTCATTAGCATTAGCTATTAAATGAGATCGTTTTGTTTTAGCTACAAGCTGGAGTCCTCTTTAAGGAGTCATTTAACTTCACTGGCTGGTTTTTGTGAGCCTGTCTGAGCAGTTAAAAGAAAAACATTTCCACACATTGAATTGTGTCGAAGCCAAATAGAGATCTAATTGGCGGCACTAGAAAACAGGAGGGGGGGGGGAAAAACACTTAATATCCCGACCGTAACGCCTCAGCTCTGAGTCCGAACTCCGAAATGGGTTCTAATGACAAACCGCGGTGTTCGGAGGGGCGTCGCTCGGCGGAGAAAACAACAACCGGCGCCTTCCCACTGGTGGTTGGGGAGACTTACGCTTTTTAACAGGCGTCATTCGCCCAAGGCCTGGTACCCAGTTCCCGATAGCACCGCTCCAGAACCGCTTCTGTGGTTTGGTCCTCCGAATGTCCCTTCCTTCTTCCTCCAACCTTGTGGTCGATGGACCCACCAGGGTGGAACTCGAACCGACTGGTTCTCTCAGAGGGAACACAAAGGCCCTCGTCGCCACAACAAAAGTTCCACAGTAGTTCTGGGCCTCCAGCTTCTCTCTCATTATCTCCGTCTCTCGCTGACATCTCCGACTCCCCCTTCCCCCCTCCCCCCCCCCTCTCTGTTTTTCCTGTTATTTCCCTCGCTCCGTCACTGTCCAGGTAGTTAGCATCCACGCGTCTTTCCCCTCTCTTTCTCTCTCTCTCTCTCTCTCTCTCTCTGTCTCTCTATGTCTCTCTCTCTCTCTTTCTTCCCTCCCATCTCTCTTTCTCTCTTTATTCCCCCTTTCTCTTCACTGTCCCTTCAGCCCACAGGGACAAGTCATTATCTGGGCCCTCCAGAAGTTTCCGTGTGGAAGGCTGTACTTTAGCACCGGGCCGCGCCATCTGCTCAGTGCCTCGGAGGGTCAAGGGTCACATTCTGTGGGGTTGTTAACCCCACTGAGTGACAGATGAAGTGGGCCAGTAGCATTCCTCACCTTCATCTGGAGCGCGCGTGTTGGTCGGCGTGTGAGTGAGGGTTTGTCGGGTCCACCCGTGTCATCCCACTCGCCGCGTCGCTTGGGCTGGCGTCGTCGTGACGATAGAGGCGTGTGTCGGGCCTCTTTAACCAGCCTGGCCCTCCTGCTTTTCAAAGGACGGAGGGATGGAAGATTGAGTGATTGAGGGAGTGGGATTTCCTCTTGGGAGGTGCATGACAGCCATGGGGCTCTAACCTCCCACATCCTGCTTCTCTGTAAACCCCCAGAGTGCACTGCCAGTTGACGGGTGAGATTTTGTGTTCAGGAACGGGCCATGATAAAACCACCGGCTTCCATGTGTGCCCATGCAGTGTCTGTTTGACCCCCAGACAGCAGGCTTATGGATTGCCGGCATTAGGAGGAGGATTTGCTGTGTCATACAAGCACAAGCTGGTTCTCTCATGCTTGCCTGTCACTGTCTCTCTCTCTCTCTCACTCCCTCCCCCCCCTCTCTCTCTCTCTCTCTCTATCTCTCTCTCCCCCACCCTGCCTCCTTGCAACTCAACCCTCCATATATCTCTTCAGGACAGCGGCACACATAAAAATTAACGATCGCTTCCTCCTCCTCCTCCGAGACGGCTGTCAAAGCAGCCATCTCCGGGAGGGAGGGGGGGGAGGGAGGGAGGGGGGGAGGGGGGGGAAAGAGGGAGGGAGGGGGGGGGAGGGAGGTCCGGGGCTGGGATACCGGTCCTAACCTCATGGGAACTCTGTCTTTTTAAGAGAGCAGTCTGCGTTTGAAGACGAGTCAAGTCACGGTGTGTGACCAGAGGGCAGACGTGAGGCGCTGGCCTCCCTCGGCGTGTCCCCGCGGCTCCGTCTGTCGGAACAACCGTCTGTCGTCACTACCTTTTTGAGTCATGGTATAGTTTCACCTTTTTTGTTAGTTTTTTTACTCCTTCATATGCATCGATACTGGTCATACATTTTGTGAAGTAGCAGTATCTTGTCACCATGACCTGTTCCTCTCTGAGCCAGAGGCTTTTACAACATGTTTTGAGTCGCAGACGTTCCGAATTCTCGTCTGCTGAGAGAGAGTTGTGAAGTTCCAGTGCACATCCCTCCCACTCACCCAGCCGTAATGAGACGGCTTCATCAACCACAGGATTCAAACCACAGGGGCCATGAGGCATAATTACATGTTCGGTAGGGAATTAATTAATGTCAGGATCTCTTACTCCTCTTAGTCTTCAGTGGTATTCATCAGAGTTCTGGTATCGTCAGACTACAAATTACAGTATTGTTAAACAGATTTCTCCAAATATGCGTTTGCATCAAAGCTGCTAACAAAAGCCTAATGTTCAATCATATCATTCCAAAAAGGGAAATGGAGGTTGTGGTTGAAAGGTTTGAAAGAAACAATGGTTTCATAATGTGTTTTAAATAAAGTTCCCCCACATTCCAACGATACACAGTAAACTTTTTTTACCAGAACACAGAACGAGGACTAACACAGTAAACCTTATGTGACACAGCACCACAAACGTGTGGCTTTCCCCCCTACGAATCTTTGATTTGGGTCAGGCTACGTCTTATAGGATATAATGAACGTGTCAGAAACACAAGGGCGGTTGCATCTGACTGGGTAGTGGGAAGGCTTCTGGTGGGCACATTCTTAGAAGGTCGAGAGAGGACAGGATGGAGGTGCGGTGGTAGCTCACAGGAAGTCGCTTGTGTAACTTGGCAGTTATTCGCCTCAGACGACATGGGATCGGAGGCACGTCGTACTTGGCCGACTGTGCCTCCCCATGCCAACAAGCTAAACAAGCTTTAGCTCGTCGCTAAAACGCCTGGCGTGAAGGATCTGAAACCAGCCAGCGTCCGTTTGAGAGATGCGTGACTCGCGTCTGTCTCCTGATAGGCCACCGCTGACAAACAGGAAACCAGGCGTCTACCGCAAAGCAAGTGAAACCCCATCGATCATCACTTCTCTGGTAGTAGCAGCACAACTCTCGAAAAGCCCATAGTTCTATAAACGTAAAGCTGCAAGTGATGGGGTTAGTGTTGAGACCCAAACAGGGGCACACTGGCTCCCAGCCTCCACAACCACGTCCAAGTCTACAAACGGTTGCAACGTGCTCAACAAGAAACGTAGCCCCATTTTCATCCTAAGAACCTGCTTCGACTTGTTTTCAAAATGACTCATCTCTTTCCACCGCTAGCTGTTTAGCTCTGCGTTCGTATTCCAGCTTGCCGTTGATTCGATCTGAGTGTTGGGGGCGTACAGTGGAAAACTAGTAACGGGTCGATTCCCAGGGAAGTGCGCCTGTGTGGAGACGGTGGGTCTGAGGGAATGCGTTTGATAGGTCGATCCTGTCATCCAATCATGCGAACCGAAGACCTGAATGAACACTGTAACTTCATCTGCTTGGCTAGGCGCCAGATTTCTGCTTATCCAATCCTCCTTTTTTCATGCCAGGAATATGAGTGGTCCGGAGTTGTTTTGACTGGATATTAACGTTGGACATAACAGTGGTATCTGTTGTGGTAACGGTGTTTGCGTGGGTTTGTTTTGGACAACAGACGAAATCAATCTATACCTCTTTGTTTTTGTGCTTGTGTCCTCCGAGGGGTTCACAAGAGGGGCGTTTAAGCACCTGTGTTTGTAGTCTGCTACAGGTCAAATTCTCCCTGTTCATTTGAACGAGCCGCTTCACCCATCAGCGTTTGGCCTGACGCGGCCTCACGACCGAGTGAAGCTAGGCTGGAGGACCGACCCCAGGAAGCGTCGGATTAGTTGTGATCTACTGGAGTCTGAATTAGCTGCGGCTCACTTTTAACCCGGCGGCTTGCGCCCTCAGTGGAAAGGTCATCGGTGGTCTCGTATCGTCGACACCTGACTGAACCTGTGACTCATAAAAAGCGACCCCCCCCCCACAAAAAAGCACGGCTTTGGAAATTCTTACTGTGACATTTACACGCGGCCTCAAATGCCAAAAGCTGTTTGTTTCGAGCTCTTAGGTGAACATGAGGAGCTGGAAATGTTGGATTGATGGGGGGATAAAAAACGATTAAAACGATCAGAGCTGCACAATGAAAGAGTTACGTTCAGAGTGTTATGGGGTGAGAATTCCAACAGCAGACTGTTGGGCTAGGCAGCGTCTGTCGGATGCCAAAGCCATCTGCACACTCATGCTTTAATGCATGTGTGTGTGTGTGTGTGTATGGTAGTGTCTATTCTTAGAGAAACAGAGACGTTACCCAGCAGATGGCATGGCGTTGGCATGGTCCCTGTGCCCTGTGGTAGGGGAGCTGCAGCCATCCAATACATCTAGTATCTGCTGCTTAGCAACCTGCCTCTTCCTGATCCTCCACCGTGTCCACGTCAGTGACTCAATGTATCACTCTTTCTCCGTCTCACACACGCTGACAAGTAACCACCCAACGAGCCGTGTATGGCACCCCCCCCCCGATACCCCAGCCAATAGGAAGAATCACGTCTACCGGGGTTCTCGAGGACAGAGGGAGCCCTGCTCCCAGAGAACAGTGCAGCATGTGCGGTTTACACAGGCGGGGAACAAGGTTCACGTTTCACATTGGATGGACTGTTTAATGCCAGGGTTTTAATGTCGGGCTAACCAGTAGCATTAAAGAGCGCGCTGCGGATCTGGTGGGATTGCGGAAACCAAACCCAGTATACCCTAACGTCTGTGACGTTTATTGATTGATGAACGGCGGGGAGGAATTTATTTCTTTTCCATTTTCCCAGGAGGTTTTGGGCCAAGCTGCTATGTGGTAGGTGTGCCTCCATCCATCATCCCAGGGAGATGCATGCTGGAGGAAGGTGTGGTCCACCCTCTCCTCCACCCACCCTCTCCTCCACCCTCTCCTCCACCCTCTCCTCCTGGCTCCTGTTCTCCTTCATGTATCGTCTCATTGTGATGGGAAAGAAAGGATATGCTGTTTTAGAGATGGGTTTCTTTAGTTCAGCCAGGTCTGTAGGGAGACTGTTTATTTTTAAACTTTGTGAGTGTTTGAGTGAGTGAGTGAGTGTGTGTGTGTGTGTGTGTGTGTGTGTGTTACTTGGAGTGGCCCCCCTCGGGTCCTGAAATTACGACCCCTCAATCCACTTTCCACTTTCTGCTAGAAGGTGTTTTTTGCCATTTTGCTGGAGTACTTTTCCCATGAATGTTTTTTAAGGGATTCAGGAATAGGGGATTTGTCTTGTGGGAAAACTGTACGTCAGAATCATATAAAAAAGAAGAAATCACCAATTTGTACTGCCTTGGAGTGTCAGCGTGTTTGTGTGTGTCTGTGTCAGAGAGAGAACATGGAAAAAGACGAAGTGATGAACAGGAAATTCAGACACCAGCGAGAGTTCAGATCAACAGATGCATTCTTGGAACAGCAGAGGAAATGAGACTGAACATAATAACAGTGTCCAAAAAAGAGGGGTAGACTGTTCAGTGTCTAATGCTCTTTTTGGAGTTGAAATCACACTAGACTGTAACGCCTGTGTAGTGATTGACTTTTCCCCCTCTGTTTACCTCTGTTTACCTCTGTTTACCTCTGTTTACCTCTGTTTCTTCATTTGAAGTCGGTCAAAAGAAGCTTTTGGAGTCAGGCAACTGACAACGGACAGAGTGTGTGTTCATAAATAAACGTGTCATTCGGTTAGGTGAGCGCCTTCTTGGCACACGTGTTGTTTCTGTCGACTAGCTCAGGCGTCTTGCCCAAGAGGTGTTTGAGACAGACTCTGTGGTTAACGCTGCCTGTGTACTCATTGCAGAAGAGTGTCAAAGACACGACCACTTCTGTCTCCTCCTCCTCCCACTACTGGAAGGGCTCGTGTTGTGTGTACTCGACTGAAGTCGTTAGTGTTGTGTGTGCCTGTCTGGGAGTATAGACACGCAGGGGCAAACCTCCCTAGCTCCTCTTCGTCGGCTAAGTCTCCTACCTTGGCAGTTAGCCCGGAGCTGAATCCTCTCGAACCCGGACTGTTTCACCTCAGGACGGTCTGCTTTTCTCCTGCCTACCCGCCTCCATGTCTGTCTCGGGTGAGTTAAGACTCGACGTGCGAGCCCCTGGACTTACGCGAGAGTCCCTCTTTGCGCTCTGAAACGCCGCGTGGGTCGTCGACGCCTCGCCCCTTCGACCCCTCCTACCGGGAGGGTCTGTGGCTGTTGAATTCCAGCCCTGCTAACTGTCTTAAGTGGCTATTGTGAGACAGCTGTGACTGATCCAGGTTCAGATTTACAACCGCTGTAGGCTGCAGATGTTTGCACTTTTCTCTGTGTGATTTACTGGCGACGGCCATTATCCTGACATGCTGAGCGGTTTGGGCCGTTTCCTGCAGTCTGAAGGATTTGGACTCATCCATTTGAGATGGGGTTTGAATGCTGTCGCCCCGGCTACAGATGAGCCGGTTCAAAGGCGGAAAGCTGAATCCTTTTATGCGGTCGTTTTCAGAAGACAGGTGAAAGGTGGAGCTCCGTTCAGAAGTCTGGCGGAGTTTCACAAAGGAAATGAAGCAGATGCGCTTCATGCCCTTTTTCACGGAGCGGAAGTGTGTCTGGTACACATGCGGTGCTAATCTGATAGTGCCAGAAGGTTCCGTCAGCTTGTTAGAGAAGAGGCTGAAGGTATCCACTCGCTGTCGCACGTCTCAGTTGACAAAATACTGACTGAAAATCTCCTCCCCTCTTTCTACCTCTCTTTCCCCCCCTCTCTCTTTCCCCCCTCTCTCTCTCTTTCCCCCTCTCTCTCTTTCCCCCTCTCTCTCTCTCTCTCTCTCTCTCTCTCCCTCCCTTCCTCTCCTCTCTGTGACATCAGGGTCAGAGGTCAACACGAGTCACAGCAACATGTCAGAATCGACCAAGTCGCCCCACCTCCACCAGGCCGGCGCCCACCCGCCGCAGGCCAAAGGGGACAAGCATGGCGCCGACTTCAGCTACGTGGGCATCGACGCCATCCTGGAGCAGATGAGAAGGAAAGCCATGAAGCAGGGCTTTGAGCTCAACATCATGGTTGTGGGTGAGTGAGGCCACCTGAAGACACACACACACACACACACACATACAAACACACACAGGAACTCTTCCTGATTTGAGCGGCGATCATGCATGCCAGCGTGCACGCTTGCACTAACGGCACACACACACGCACGTCCTTCCTGCTGTGAGCGTGTGTCTCTCTCTCTCTGTGTGTGTGTGTATCCAAGAAAATGGCAGCGACAGACACACAAACATCAAAGGTCTGTCTTGGCAGGAATGGAGGTTTTAGTGCTCTTCAGTCTCCTCCCAGCCCCCACGGGGTGCCTCAGGTCTGGGGCCCCGGAGATGGGTAGACTGGCACGGCCTCCAGCGGAGATAAAAGGCCCCGGCAGCTGGAGGAAGAGAGAGAGAGAGGGAGAGAGGGAGAGAGAGGGAGAGGGGGAGAGAGGGAGAGCGATGGAGGAATAATGATGGCCATTACCCTGACATGCTAAAACATACTTTGGTGAAGAGCAAAGTCTGTGTGGAGAGGGGGGGGAGAGGAGAGGGGAAAGAGAGGGAGGGCGTTTGCTGTTTTAAACACACACACGGCCTTATGATGTAGTCCAACATGTGTAGGACGCAACCATAAATATCACACCTTGTGTGTGTGTGTGCATGTGTGTATAAATATGTGTGTGTGTGTCCCGACGGCGCCCCAGACGAGGGAAAGAATGCGAGGATCCCTACGCTCGCACTCTCGACAGACGCCACGAGGTGATCAAAGCTACTAAACGCCACTAACAGGCGTCTGTGGAGTCCCTCCGGAGGTTTCCGCTCCAGAGCTCCTCTCCCTGTGTGGCCGCGGCGGGGTGGAAACATCCCGTCTGCTCACGTTGGCGTGCGCGTGGGTATCCGGGCCCTGCAGGAGCGCGTCCTGCGTGTACATACAGCCCTGGGATTGAATGTCGCACAGTAGGCGACGAGGAGGGATTGGAGAACAACATGAAAGGGGGGTGTAGCTTCACATGCCAACGACCCACGCACGCAAGGTCAAATATCTGATACCAATGACTGCCAAACGGTTGGACGAGACTCCGCTTTTGAATCGGTCGAAACGTTATTGAATAACGGTAATCCAGAACATCGTCTGTCGTGATTTCGGATAGTCGCCCGACACCTCCGGGTGTTCTCCGCGGGCCCCGTCGTGGTTCTGCATCCATACGTTCCTCACCGTTCTTGGCAAACGCCTGAGGAGAACGGAACCGTGTACGACGTGCTCGCGCGTGTGTTCCCACCCAGCAGACACCTGACCCTGCTCGATCCCACGTGACACGACACTGGGTTGCGAAATGACACGCTCAAGCATGGACGTGTGTGTGTGTGTGTGTGTGTGTGGGTGTGTGTGCCAAGCGTGCAACACAAGCGAATGCCAGGTTTAGAACAGAGAGGCGTTGTGTGTTCTTGCTTCAGGAGGACAAGCGCTCTCAGGCTCCATTGTGAATGAAGGCCTTTTTTTGTGCAAAGCGAAGAATGCGTGACAGTGCTATCTTGACTCCCTGTTCTGTGTTTCGATACAATCAGCCTTCTGGCACTTTCCCCACCACTCTAGGCCAGCGTAGCCTTGTGTGAAAGGTTTGTCTGGTGGGAGAGAGTGTGTGTGTGTGTGTGTGTGTGGTCTGTACATCTGCTATTCCCCACAGCAGGTTTGACCTCTACAGCTGGTAGTTGTTACACACTAGATCTGTCCATGAGGTCATGGTGTGTGCGGAGCTACGCATCCCTCATTTCCCCCAAACATCCAGCTACGTTTTTGTGCCTGGCTGTGTGTGTTGACGTGTGCGTGTGTGTTGAGGTGTGCGTCCTCCTCCCTAACTCCAGTCTCCCTCTCCTGAGCAGGGCAGAGCGGTCTGGGTAAATCCACCCTGGTCAACACCCTGTTCAAGTCCAAGGTCAGCCGCAAGTCTGTCCAGCCCGACCCTGAGGAGAGGATCCCCAAGACCATCGAGATCAAGTCCATCAGTCACGGTACACACACACACACAGACACACACACAGACACAGACACACACACACATACACACACACACAGACAGACACACACACACACACACAGACACATACACACACAGACAGACAGACACACACACACACGCACAGACACATACACACACAGACAGACATACTGATACACATGGATTTTTCAGTTACCTGATGTGAGGCAAAAGTGTACCAAATTACCGAACTGTGTGCCTCATTATATTGGAAAAAACGTCATTTGTGATATCTTGTTCCCCCCCCCACACCACCCTCAGACATTGAGGAGAAAGGCGTGAGGATGAAACTGACGGTCATCGATACCCCCGGCTTCGGGGACCAGATCAACAACGAGAACTGGTGAGTCGTAGTTCTTTCGCCCGTCATACTTCTTTTCGAAAAGTGAAATGCCTTCCTTTCTCGCCAGAGAACTCAATGTCCCATGTTCCCCCTTCGCCCTCCTCAGCTGGCAGCCAATCATGAAGTTCATCAACGACCAGTATGAGCGCTACCTGCAGGAGGAGGTCAACATCAACAGGAAGAAGAGGATCCCAGACTCCAGAGTGCACTGCTGCATATACTTCATCCCACCCACAGGACACTGGTGGGCACACGCACACACACACACAGGCGCACACTCACACACACACACTCACACACACACACACACACACACACAGGATAAGTGACGTGGGAATGTCCCTTGAGCTATTGTTTTATTATCGTTTAGGGGCCGTCTGCACCTCATCCTTCCTCTCTCGCTCGCGCTCTCTCTCGCTCACTCTCTCGCTCTCGCCCACATGTGGAAGTCATCCTGCCCACAGAGACACAGAAGGTATCGTTTGGGAGTCGGGTTTCACACACATGCTCACCCCACCCCATGATGGAATTCACAGACAGAGGCATGACAGGATAAAGATAATGCAGCAGATAAGATGTATATGTTACACGCTCGTTTACCCGCGCGGACTTGTCAACAGACAGCCCAGAATGTGTTTTCAAGGTATCAGGCTGCAGGTGGGAGAGAGGATGAGAGCGGGGCTGCTGGTGGGAGAGAGGATGAGAGCGGGGCTGCAGGTGAGAGAGAGGATGAGAGCGAGGCTGCTGACTGCAGCGACTGCAGCGCTCGTATGCAGCCCAAGTCATCGACAGTCAGACAGGAAATAGAATAGAGACGCAGACTCGAGATTTGTTGTAGAAAAACCAAGACGGTGTGCACTCCCAGGCGTTCCCTGTGTGCGTGGCTCCTCCGTTTCCAGTGTTCTAGAATGATCCGCTGGCGCCGAACACCCAGGCGGAGGCTATTGGGTGACTTGTTTTCTTAGTTGTCGTGACGCTAGCCCAGGCCCACGCTCCTCATTGGTCTGTTATGGAAACTGGGTTGGTCCTGCTGCTGCTGTGTGAGTGACTGAATCTCCTTTTGTGTTTTGTTGCTCCAGTCTGCAGTTAGTTAGTGTCCTTATGTGCTCCTTGGGTGAGTGGAAAACACACACACACACCATCTGACCACATGTCTCAATCACGACTTCCTCTCCCCCCCCCCAACCAGTATCAGTAACAGTTGTCCAATTGAGTTGTTGTTCCCTACAGCGTATTGGCTGAGTGGATGGTGTGTGTATGTGTGTGTGTGTGTGCTCCATCTCACTTTGACAGACCCTCTCATCATCTCCTCAAGTCGCCACAGCTGCATCTAAGGGGGCAGTTTGTGTGTGTGTGTGTGTGTGTGTGTGTGTGTCTGGCAGCTGCACAGGCAATGTGACCAGCCACAGACCCTCTGTCACACAAGGCAATCCAAGCCCTCTTCTCCAACCCTTTCAGATTAAAGCTCCTCTCCCTGCCAAGACACTCTCCATCCATCCCGAGCCCCCCCCCAGCTTGTCCAAACAGCCTGGGTTGGTATCTCCCAGCACCTGTCCCCTCCGGAGCCCCGTCACTCAGTGCTGCCGATGACAGAGGGGCCGGGAAGTGGTATCTTCCGTCATACCACCCAGACACAGGCCGGAACCAAGTGCCCCAAAAAAAAAGCTAGTTGAAAGCGTTCGCTCGCTTTGAGACGAGCTCTCCTTCCCCACGGTGCATACGGCACAACATGACCAACACCAACGCGTGCTGATGCATACTTACACACCGTATGGGCCGGACGTGGATCTATCTACTGCCCGACGATGTCTGTGAGGAAGACGGCAATACCAGCGTTCCATTTTCAAGGGATCTTTCCGTGGACCCACACTCC
>CAEFZP010000476.1:2500-45000 GCA_903064625.1 Mallotus villosus | reverse complement strand
ACACACACACACACACACACACACACACACACACACACACACACACACAGCCTGGTGCTGTGAGAACCTGCCAGGCATCACAAACAGCCCTCCATCTGTATCAACTCCCTCACATGCCCAGTGTTGGAAGTCCAGAGGATCTGGAACCTTCCTCAAGTCATGTTCAGAAGCAGAAAGGGCTAGTCTTTAAATCTACACAACTTTATTGTGGCCCAGTATTCCCACTGTGTTCCAGCTCTCTGTAGAGCCGCTTGGCAGCCGCTTGGCAGCCACATACTGTAGTTCTGTTCCACTGCCTGTGTGCCACGCCGGTCTTTCATTACGACTGAATCACAGGGTGCAGGGGAGACCACCTCTAGGCAGGAAGCCACTCCAGGTCTCTCCTCTTTTGAGGTCAAATAGTACACCTAAACATGCTTTCGATTTGGCCACAGTGGAGTCTCTTATTGTCGGTCGGTCTGGTTGACCTCTCCTTTGGAAGAGACTCGATGACCTTTTGAACCGGGTTCATTTTCAAGCCCTGGCTCCACGCCGGTAGTTTTCAAGGTCGTTGGTTGTCTGTCCGTGGCGCTGCATCATACAACGCTGGAGAGTAGCGTAGATGCCGCAGACTTTCACATAACACAATGCTTCTTGTTTCGTCCAATATGGCCCCTCCCCCCCCCCTCTTCCCCCACCCCCTCTCCCCCCCTCTTCCCCCTCTGTTCCTGTGTGTGTTTCTGTTGGCCGGTGCCCAGCTCAGGGGGGGGGGTGGGGGGGGGACGGAGTGAGAGATGAGGTGTGTCGGGGCCTCATGAAACCTTCCTCCCCGCTCCCCCCCCCTCTCTCTCTCTCCCTGGCATCCTGCAACACGGTTTCCATGACCGCAGGGGGAGAGGGGAAACACGCGGGGCGTCCCGGCTACCGTCCCCTGACGACGACTTCATCCAAAGCGAGCAATACATGCAAACGGGCGCGACCTGGCAGGGGTTTTTGGCCAAGGGCCTGTTTTGGTTGGCCCACGCGTTCGGCGCTTGACCCCCTGGGGGGTTTGTGATTGAAGCGTTTTTGTGCGTTCACCGTCGCCTGCGCTTTCTCTGGGAGTAGTTGACACGCTAACGGAAGAAGAGTTTTTTTACGAAAGGTCTGCGCCGTGTCGGCCCAGCTGCGTGCCTGTGCGTATTCAGCGTTCTGCAGCCCTTCACGCTGATGTAGCTTTGTCGAATTTCTGTTTGTTCCCAACCTCCCCTATTAAAGACGTCTGAGAACGCTTCGAAGCGTAAACAAACCAGCGGGCAGCGGGAGGGAATCCGACGCGTTTGATCAGCAAGAAAGTGAAAAAGAAAAATCTTCAGAGGGTGCTCATTGTGAAAGGGACAGGCGTTCATTTAAAGCCCATCGCTGGCTGATTTCCCATCTGTTCCTGTCTCGGTCTCAGTCGTTAGAAAGTCGTTGGCGGGGATTAGGAAACCGTTTTGTCATCCTCCCCGTTTCGGGGTGTTTGTGTCATGGTGGTTAACCTTCACGTTAACTCCTACATGTTATGTCGATTTGGGATCGTTTGTTGTCGACACCAGCCTTAACGGCATGATGAAGTGTTTACGGTACGAAACCCCTCTTTAGACGTCCCTCCTCGTCACGGCCATGAAGGCCTACCCTCTCATAAAAATTCCCCTTTATTTTAAACGTTTTATTTTAAAACTCTCGTGTCTTGACATGCGTGTCGCGTGCCCTCCGCAGATCAGGGAGGAGCTGCGAGCCAATGGGATCGACGTGTACCCTCAGAAGGAGTTTGACGAGGACGCCGACGACAGGATGATCAACGAGAAGATCAGGGTGAGTTTACACACGGGGTCGGGCGCCATCCAAAGGGCTGCATGCGATCGAACCACTACCCTATAACAAACCATTATTGGTCCTCTGTGTGTGTGTGTGTTTGGCCTTCATCAGGAGATGATCCCATTCGCTGTGGTGGGGAGTGACCAGGAGTACCAGGTCAACGGCAAGAGGATTCTGGGAAGGAAAACCAAGTGGGGCACCATAGAAGGTACACACACACCCCCACCCCATACTCATTACCGCACAAGCACTCACGCATGGGCTCACACGCAACCCTGCCAAACGATGCGATGGAAAAATAGGTTCCTCCAGATTTCCCATCGCCAGGCTGCACAGCGACGGGGGCTCAACACACACTCACGTCACGCCGGCCGTCCACCGCCGACACGTGTGCAAACCCCAGCCGGCTGATTTAAGCGTCTGCCGTTCGACTCTCGAGCGAGTGTTTCTCATGTCCATGTCTGCGCGTCTCTCTCTCTCTCTCTCCGTCTGAGACTGAAGTGATTTAAGGGCGCCCGGCCGTGGATGAGATTTACCGAGCTGTCCGGATCTGTAGCATTGTGGAGAGGAAACATATGTTAGGAACTGCTGCGTTCTAGTACTGGCGCGCACACACACACACAGTGCAAACTATGTGCACTGTACACAGGGAACAGAGCTGCACACACACACACACACACACAGACTAAAGCTCCTACAGTGTGTGTGTGTGTGTGTGTGTGTGTGTGTGTGTGTGTGTAGTTCAGTGGACTCCACAGAGAGCTCCTCCTGCCAAAAAGGAGGGGGTCATGGCGGGCAGGCGTCCCCGCCTCACCCGAGAGGGAGGTGAGGGAGGGGGGTGAGGGGTGAGGACGGGGGGCGGGGGGGGGTCCGTCTGGTGGGACAGAGTTCTCCGGAGGACAAACAAGAGGCAGGAAGAATGTCACAGAGTCTGGAGGACTGGCCATTTCCCAGAATCCACCTGGGTCCTCCAATTCCCCCCCCCTTGGTCCTGTATGACCTCTAGAGATGGGCTTTTTACTGCATATCTTGGTGCAAGGTAGAAAAGCACAAAAGGCCATCAAATATGTACCCTTCAGCATTCTGAGATATTTGGAAGGGCCACATTGAACTCTTTAGACAAGAATAGAGGGAATTCTGTGTGTGGAGGGAAGATGGTGGGAGGGGTGGTGGTGGTGGGGGGGGGGCAAAGGCTCCATTCTCACCCGGTGAGGCAATGTGAGACTAGGGGGCAGAGAACGAACGCTGCTGGGCACGTCTGCACCGCCAGCATACATGAGGCCACTGAGGAGGACTGTGGACCCTGGGTCCTCACAGCTCTCTGTCTCTTTTTCTCTTCTCTCTCTCTCTCTTTCTTTTTTTGGCTATTTTCTCTCTCTTTCTCCTCTCACTCCCACTCTCTCTCTCTCTCTCTCTCCCTTTTCCTCTCTCACTATTAATTACAGGCATTAGAACAGTGCGGAGGTGTGTATGAGACTAATATAGCACTAATCGGCGGTTGGCAACATGTCAGGTGACCGACGTGGTATTAAAACAAGCCCTTCCACAACTCCAGGGACCTTCTAAAGCTAATCAAAACAACCACACGGAACGAGTGCTTGACGCCCACTACCCTGGCCCCTCCCTCCCCTGTCTCTCAAATAGAATTTAATTTCCTGCCCCTGGGATTTCAAAGGTGCACATAAATACAACCGCTTTTTCTTTTTTTTCCCTCCATAATTTGTGGACTTGACACAATCTATAATTCAAACACGTGTTGGGACCTATTCAGGCACCAGAATATTGTCACACCAACTTGCTTGAACTGTCTCGCGTCGTTCTATTTCTCATAAAGGGGCTCCAGATATATTAAATGACTTGGAAGTAGAGGGAGCTATCTTGACTAAAGTTAATTGCCGCAGATGTCAAGTTAAAAGAGCGTCCTTGACCAGTCTTTGGAATGACAACGCTGCCATCTTGTGGTCGTTTCTGGAATAACACTGATATGATATCGGGATGATGGGGTTAGCCATTGGGGGTCAGTCATTGTTGCGTCTCCATGTTAAGACTGTTTCCTATCTCTTTACAGTGGAGAACATTGCGCACTGTGAGTTCGCCTACATGCGAGACCTCCTCATAAGGTGAGTGCTGTTTCTAGGTTTTTGGAACTCCTTAAGTACGGCCGTCTGGTAAATGCCTGCGAGGGGTTTGTGTGTGTGTGTGTGTGTCCCAGCCTGCCTTGACCCCTGTCCCTCTCCCCCCTGACCTTCAGGACACACATGCAGAACATCAAGGACATCACCAGCAGCATCCACTACGAGGTGTACCGCGTGCGCAGGCTCAACGAGTCCAACACTCATCCCATCGCCCTGCCCAACGGCCAGCCCGTCGCTCCACCCAACGGCCAGCCCGTCGCTCCGCCCAGCAACCAGCCCATTGGTCAACCCAACGGCCAACCCAACGCACAGCCAATCACGGCACAGCCCATCATGGCACAGCCCATCATGGCACAGCCCAACGGCGTTGCCCAGCAACACAAAGTCATGACCAACGAGATGTAGACTAGATGTAGACGTCTCGACAGCCACGAGACCACCTCAGCATTTTTACATTTTGTTCAAGCACACACACATTGAGCATATAAAGCCTAACTTGCTAGCAACACACACACATTCTCTCTCACCCACACACACACACACACACACACACACACACACATACACTGTGAGCCCAGTTTGACCCATCCTTGCTGGCTGGTAGACCCAGTGTCATTCAGTTTACATTACACAGCCACCCCCAAAGAGGCAAACGTTTCCAACTGTTACTCTAGCCTGTCAAAAAGCCAGCTTCACACCTTGAAGATATAGACAGAAATAGTAGGTTTAGATAGATGATAACTACCCCACGCTGATGATGACGATGTGCCATAGTCTAACAGTATAACATAGTCCTAGCTAGACTGCAACAGTGAGGTTGAACTGTTTTACACTGCCCAGTTGGAACCAGAAAGAGATGTTACAGAGAAAAGTGTGGCACATTCAGTCGAGAGAGTAGAACTAGAGACCCAGTCGCCGATGGCCTGATCTACCTTGCGGCGTGCCGCTGTGCAGATGAGGGTGTGTTGGGGACGATGGGTTCCTGTTGTATAAATAAGGGGCGGGTGGATTTCGACACATCTGCACTGTGTGATGTCACGGCGTGACGTCACGGTGTGGAGTAGCTTTGGCATCCCATGTGTCTCTTTTACCGTTGTATTTTCGTAAAGTTTTTTTTTCTTTTTTTTTCTTACGTTCTCCGTGCCAAACCAACCTGTCTATACTTTCGTGCCGCCGGGTGCTTGTTTTTGCAGCGTCAGGCTCCTTTGTTTGTGCTGTGCTTTTGACATGACTCATTTACTATTGTGCTGATGTTAAGATATGATTGTGCTGGTGTTTGTGATGAAGGTGGGGTGGGTGTGGAACATGGACGTGGTGCCATCCCACCCTCCTCTTGCTGTCCCCTGTGTAAACCCCAAATAAACGGTCCTTTCTGTTTTCAAGACACGCAAATACACACATTTGATTTATTATATTGTATTTATGTGCATCCTGGTTGGTGCCCTCATGCATGGCATGCAATCCAATTTGAAGTTACCAAGACTGGTTGATTTGTGAAGAATGCGCACTCTTGCTCCACCTGCAACTGTTTTTTAGTCGAGCCCTTGTGTTTTTAATGTCCATAATGTCACCCCTGGTTCTGTGTTTTGGGCTCCTTGTGGTGACATGCAGAAGTAGCCAATCGGCTTGCTGAGTACAGTGTTCCATCTGCCTCAGACCTTCTCTCATAGGGTGCTTAGAGGACAGCCCCTGATTGGCCAAACCCTTTAATGACTGTCCACCACCAGATATCTCTACGATGTGAATATCTGTCTGTAGCAGTAGGCTTACAAGTAGGAGAGAGTAGGCTTATCTCAGCTTTTGTTTCTGTCATCTCCATGCATACCTGTGTACCTGATAACTTGTAACACCCTGATGAAACAGCTCCAAATAGCCATTCAACCATACAATTATTATATTCAGCGTAACATTCAATTTACATGTTTCCCAGAAGACTATTCGGTGATCCGTTTGTTACCTGAAAGATATTATTCGTAATAGCCTATGTTTACTGTTGTATAGTTTTCGTGTAATTTGTTATTAGATTACGGTTTATCTTTGATATGCATATCTCAAAGAAATAAAGATTGATATTTTTATTGTTTACAGTTCTGTCTGTCTTGATTTCTAAGAATGTATGGTCATGGTCAAGCTTTTAACAGGTGATTTTCATTAGACTTGTAATGAGCTAGATGCAGGTGATGCCCTTTCAACCAATCGGAGAAGCCCTTAATTTTGGCCGGCGAATCACCGCACAAACACATATGTTTGCTATGAATTTCCAGGAAAGTAAACAATTCGATAATGTTGGCGATTTGTGTGCGGTGATGGTTGGTAACTTCTGGACATTTGTTGGGGCTTAGTGCTTTAATCTGAAGTTGACGTTAACAATACACGAAATAATAAACCAGATGGTACGTATTTGGACAAGGTATAAGCGAAGCACAATGCATTATCATTTCTGATATCCCAAACATGTTTTTTTCAGATTGGGTATCGATGAAGTTTCGAATAGCCTACGTTTATGTTAACTACACTGAAAGCCCACTCGACTATAGCCTTAACCTTCTGGTTTGTGTTCTGTTTATGTAGGCATACTTTGGTTATGAAAAGGTGTGTGACATACTGTTTTGTTTTCACGTCAAAGTAATTCAGCCTGCGTTCGATTTACAGTTGAGTTAACATCGTTTCACAGTTTTGCATCCCACGGTGCAGTCACTCGGCACGACTGACCTGCGGTCTCTCCTTCTCACCTCCTTTCAGCCAGTTTCTCACCTACCTCCTGCCCCCGCGACCCGTGATGGCACGTCTGGTGAGGATCAGAAAGGTGAGTCTGACACTTCGACCTCGCGACTGCCCATGGAGACTTGACTGAGAGTGAATATCTCCTTGACTTCACAAGGACGTCAGCCTAGCAGTAAAAAGGAGCACCAATAAATTACATCTTAAGATGGAGAGACGACTCAAGGATAGGCTGTGTAATTCTCACCAGCCTTAACCTTGAGGTTGGAGGTCTAATGATTAAACTTTGTTCATCTTTACTTCACCACACATTTATAAAGTAAAGATAGGATGTCACAAACAGCCAAGCCCTCAGACAAAATTCCCCACTGAAATTCCTCCCCATTCCTTCACCCCTGCCCCCACTCCCTTTGTTAAATTTCTAGCCGCTTACAAACTTTCTGAGCACAACACGGCAAGACCGTTAATTAGCTTAAGCCCATTGAGCTCCGAGGTCCATTATGTTGGCATGCAAATGCTTTCGTTTTGAACCGTGTGAGTGGGTCAGAGTCTTGTCCCGCCCCCTCCCCTGTGAGATGGCGAGCGTGGCGGGGTTAGGGCTCAAAATGGCGCCCGCCTTCTTCTCTCACCTTTTTTCTTTCCTTGTGCCAGTTGTCGCTTTGTTCCTCACCCTCACCCTTTCCTCTGGCTTGCTCCGCCTGCCGCCTGCAGGTAAAGAGCAGCTCATTTATCTATTTCCCTCCCTCCATCCTTCTTTCTCTCTCCCTCCCTCCCTCCATCCTTCTCTCTCTCTCTCTCTCTCTCTCTCTCCCTTCCTCCATCCTTCTCTCTCTCCCTCCCTCCCTCCCTCTATCCTTCTCTCTCTCTCCAGGCAACATACCGTCACCATATCCCTATAGAGACAGTGTGTGTGTGTGAGAGAAACTCACCGCTCAGATCCATGGCATAGCTAGCACTCAGTTCCCTATCTCTCACCTCCCACTCCACCACCCCCCTCTTCCTCAATTACCTGCCAAAGCAGGCTTTTAGTTTCCTGTATGTAATTAAATTAAATCACTATTCAGCGGAACTTTTCAAGCACACACAGAGAGAAATCCCAATTGAGGAGTTACAGTGTTGTGTGTGTGTGTGTGTGTGTGCGTGTGTGTGACTCCTGGGTCACGATTTACTTGTGTTTTCATTACCTTACCATAAACCCCGTTCCCACGGCACCGTTCAAAACCTCGTCAGTCAGAACGAGGAGATGAAAAAAGCCCCACACTGTGTCTAACTCCGCGGTGAGTTGCTACCGTTGCGCAGCGCAGCCCTTGGGACTTGTAGTCTTGTCTTGCCGCGTGCTCCGCCACATGTCGGGGCGATGCCTTCATGTCAGAGACCGGCTCTGTGTGTTAGTGCTAGTGACGGCTCAGAGGGAGCTGGCATGCTGTGCCACTCTTGTGAAGCTCTGGGTGGTCCGCATTAATCAGGCGCTCGCACACACACACACACACCCACACAGTCAAACACACACACACACACACACAGTCAGACACACACACACACGCTCCTGAGTCTTCCTCGTTTTGTTTTGACGAGGGTGCGTGCGGCCCGCCCACGGTGTTCTCACGGGACTGACGGCGACAGCAGAGTTCTGTCAAAGCGGGTTGTTGATCAGTAAGTTCTGGTTGTGCTAGGGGGTCTGACGGAGAGAGAGAGAGGGAGAAGCGAGCTCGACAGCGAACGAAGTCGACGTAGTTCACAGGAAGACGAGGAACCACTCCCCAATCGTCGAGTCCCTCAGCGGCGTTTAGTCACTCCTCGAACCCGTGCCAAGTTTGAACAGCGCTCTCAGGGGAACAATAGACCGCCCCCCCGCAGCACCATATTGCTTTACAGTGGCATGGTGCCACGGTCCCCCTGGCACAGAGACGCTTACCTCACGCTCAGACTAGACACAGAGGAACGTCAGCAGGAGATCACTGGCCGGGGAGATGCTGTGTATCGAGGGGAGACGGAGTGCACACAGGAGCCCAATCAGCATGGAAAGAGTTGAGGGAGGGAGGAGAGAGGGAGAGAGAGAGAGGGGGTTGTGTGTGCTGTCTGGGCTGGCCGTGTGGTTACCGGGCAGACTTGGTCCTGCCACAGCTCTAGTCTTGCCCTGCTATTTTGCCGCTCTGTCTCACAACTCAGACACCCTCAGTCTCGTCCTCAGGCTCGCCAGAGGTATGGACACGCACACACACATGCCCTTTTTCACACACACACACACACACACACACAGCTGAAGTCACAAACCCCTCGGTCGTGTTCTCAGACCGCTCCTCGATTCCCGTCTGCGAGTAAAGACGAGCCGAGCCTCAAAACAAAAGATCGCCAACCCCGCTCTGCTGCTGCCCCCCCCCCTCCTCACGCCCCTCCCGTCTGCCCCGCCGCGCAACCAATCAACGCAAGGTAATTTGTCGCTAATTAATCGCGGTGTGTGTGATGGCTTTCGCATACGATCAAAGCTCTGCATGGTTGTTTTGGTTCAGGGTTTTTTTTTGGGGGGGGGGATTTTTTGTCTGTGTTGGTCGTCTCGCTGATCGCGAATCAGCGCTTTTGGAGAATCGCTTATCGTGGCGTCGTCGTCCCTCCCCTTCCCACATCCAGACGCCACCCCCTCTCCCCAGCCCCGTCCCCCTGCATTGCGACCCACGTCGCCCCACCCTCGCCCCGGAGCGCTGCCCGCCGCGCCCCCGAGCCAACAAACAACAAACGGGGCGGAGCTCTAGTTCCACCCTGTTGGTCGTCGACGTATGTTAACGGCGTCTCGTCCATCTGTCCGTTTGCTTCCCGCCCCTTTCCATCCATGTCCCGCACAGCCCCCCCATTCCTCCACCTCCGACATGACGGATCCCACGTCAGCTCCCGTCTCCTTGACTCCCGGCCAGCCCTCGCCTGGCAGAGCGGGGGGAGGGGCCGCCGCCCCGCCCTCCCCGTATGCAAATTGCCCTCGTATTTTTTTTGATTAAAAGACAGCTGCGTGTTTGATTAAACTGGTCGGCGCGGGGAGGACGAGGGAGAGAGAAGAGG
The DNA here is from genome assembly GCA_903064625.1 of Mallotus villosus. NCBI lineage: Eukaryota > Metazoa > Chordata > Actinopteri > Osmeriformes > Salangidae > Mallotus > Mallotus villosus. Next base: position 35,275 of record CAEFZP010000476.1, on the reverse strand, counting down.
CGTGGGTCCTCTGGGGAGCCGGCGGCTTGTTCAGCGTCCACGAGAGTCCACGTTGGAAGTGTTACTGGTTGTTTATGAGATTCCGGTGAGGGGGTGGCAAGGCTGGGAGAGGAGACAAAAGGACTACCCAGGGACCCCTTTGGTGGGTAATGGTCTGGACGGGCTTGTTTAGCTCTGCGTCGAAGTGCAGTGGCACTAGTGAGGCTGGTGTGTGTCGTCCGTGTGATCACGGGAAGGAGGGTGAAAGCACACAGATGTTCCCAAGCACAAGCACCGGGGCGAAGGGAGACGCTCCTGTTTACGCCAGCGAGCTGACAGACAGAAAAAGTAAGGCAACGTTGTTGAGTCGGGTCCGTCTCGACTCTCGGAAGCAAGACACGGTAGAGGGAATGAAGGAGTCTGTCTTGGATCGTTGTCGGTTATTCACATGACAGGGAATGCAGTCCTTCTGGGTCTTGTGCCCCATGTCCTTCAATATTGTCCCCAGTACTGTCCCAGAGGGCTGGAGGAGGAGGGTGGTGGAGGAGGAGGAGGTGGTGGAAGAGGAATATAAGGTTCCCTCTGGGGGGGAGGTAGAGTGATGTATGGGTGGGTGTGCCCACTAAGAGGTCGGAGGGGCGTCGTTGGCATCCAGCCAAATCCAGTGGAATCTGCAGGGGGGAGGGGGGATGGGGGGAGGGGGGGGGCTCTGCATAACCAATCAGAAACAATAGACAGAGACAGGAAGGAGAGAAAAACGGCGTATGAGAAAGAGGGAGTCTAGGGGGTGTCACCCAGACGTGGCTGATTGTGTTTGTGTGGAGAGTGTGTGTGTGTGTGTGTATGGAGAGAGAGAGTGTGTGTGTGTGTGTGTGTGTGTGTGCTGCAAGGAAGTGGGCAGGTGCAAGGGATGGCTAGACCGGCCCCACCAAGTCCAGGACACACACCCAGGAGAACAGATTGAACCTCATGCAGACAAACTAGGCTGCCCTGTGAGGGGGGGGGACAGTCAGCCTCCGTTAATAACCAGAAGCAATTGAACCCTATTATGTAAGCAATCACAGGCCATTCTTATCCACCGTGTAGGGGAGCCCATACGAGGTTCTATAGGTGTTACATAGGTGTCAGGGCTGCATGCTATTCATATTTTTTTTCCCATATTGGCACGCCTGGCACCTACAGCTCGTGCTGTAACCTGGGGTTACAGGATTAGAGAACGCTCGCCTTCCATCTTTCTTCAAACACGAGCATTTCCTGTGTCGCGCAGAGAGCCAATCACCAGGCTCAGACGGCTGCCGTGAGGAGGATGACGTGGGATTGGAGGGTTAGAAGGTACTGCCGTCCCCGTGTGGTTGGGAATGTTCTGGAAGTGAAGGGGTTCTTGGACGTTTCGGTGTTGGTTGGTGGTTAGGAGGGCAAGGTCTCGGGAGAGGGAGACTGGATGAGCTGTGTGTCTGAGCCCTGTGTGAAGGGGACTGAGCATTGGGTGTGTAGTGCATCAGTGCTGGGCGCTGCCACACTGCCCCCTGGTGGATCTTTCAGGAACGTCCATTTGTCTGCAGGGGCCCCGAAAGCGAATTCCTCTTGGAGTTTGCGACACTAATGCACATCCTGATCCACGACGCCCCTTCAGTCCCTCTCCACCCCCGTCCACCTCCTCCTCCTCTCCTCCATCACTCTCATGTTATCAATTCAGGGTTTTCTCTGGGAAAATGTAAGCTAAGCCTCACCTTATTTACATTTATATGATCAGATTTTCTTTGCGTATGGATGGTATGCAAATTTGCCCTTTTCCCAGGGTTTGTCACTGAGTGCATAGATGTGTTGCCGGGGAGAAAAAAATACAAAATAATAACATTGCCCTCCAGGAGGAAACAGACTCAAGTTCGGCTTTTTGGACCTCATGAATTTGGTAATGATAAATGTTGTTTACTCTAACCCCTGAAAGCCTTATGGTTATATTTGAGCCACAGCCTAACTCGAGATAGACATTTCAAGTGTGAATCAATCTCTGTGTGTGTGTCTGTGTCTGTGTGTCTGTCTGTCTGTGTGTGTCTGTGTGTGTCTGTGTGTGTGTATAGGTGTGTTTTTGTTGCTGCCCTGAGGTGCCCCTAATATCCTTTTTCATTTTCCCTCCAACGGTCTCCAAATTCTGTCGCGGGGGTTTTGTGGAAAGTAGCGAGCGCTGCGTTAGCCTCCTCACATGCACCCGTCTAAACACCTCCCTCCTCGTCAAACCACCCCCCCACCCCCCTCCTCGTCTAAACTCATCGGGAGAGGAAGGAGAATGAAAGGAAAACCCGAGAGCTGGCCTGATGAATCCAGTCAGCTTCAGTTGATTTGAAATGCCTCAGCGCCTGTGTGTGGTGTGTGTGCACCCTTGTGTGTGTATATGTGTGTGTGCACTCGTGTGTGTCTATCTGTGTGTGTGTGTGTGCACTCGTGTGTGTGACTGGTCTGCTCAAGCTGTACTCCCCCGGACCCATTGTGAAACGAACGGCCGGGCATTGATTTCTGGGAGAGTGTGTGTCTGGTTGGCGCTCAGGGACTAGCACTCCAGCAAATTGCTTTCTGCCAGCATATTGCCAACGCCAGTCTTTATTCCTGAGGACGAGGAGCTCATCCAGCCCCAGACCCAGGCCCCAGCTTGGGGCTCATCCAGCCCCGGACCCAGGCCCCAGCTTGGGGCTCATCCAGCCCCAGACCCAGGCCCCAGCTTGGGGCTCATCCAGCCCCAGACCCAGGCCCCAGCTTGGGGCTCACCCAGACCCAGGCCCATCTAGCTCCAACCCTTCCTGACTCTCTCCCACCCCTGCCTGATGAAATGCTGATGTTGAATATTTAACCGACACTCCAAGCGAAACCTAATAATATAATCAGGTAATAAGAAATTAATTTTCTCCCTGGCTGCACTTTGACTGGGGTGTTGATACAAGGGGGACGGAGTCATGGCGAAGGGATTGCAGCCTCTCTCTCTCTCTCTCTCTCTCTCTCTCTCGTCTCTCTCTCTCTCTCGCTCTCTCTCTCTCTCTCTCTCCTCCCTCCCCCTCCCTCTCTCCCTTCATTTCTTTCTCTCCACCTATGGCTCCACAGACACGCTTCAGTGCCTTGCCGCCTCCCGACATACTTTCACACCCCTGTATGTCTGTCACTGACACTCCCTCCATCCCTCCACCTCCCCCAGCTACTCCTCCGCTAGACAACTCCTCCCTCCCTTCACCTCTCCACTAGCCCCCCTCCCCCTCCACCTCTACCAGCCCCCCTCTCTCTCTCTGCTACACACCCCCTTCCCATCTCCATCCCTCCACTAGCCTCCCCCCTCCGCACCTGCTCCCTCCACTCTCTGTCCTACATCCCCACAGCAGTCCTCCCCCTCTCATCCAGCCCCGCCCCCTGCCCCCTCATCCGTTCTCCCTCAGCCCTCTGTCATCCATCAGACTGGTGTCGCCGGCCACAGACCTGGAAGTCAAATGTTCTGTAGTTGACCTGGTCACCGCTCACACACACACACACACACCCAGACACTTGACATGAAAGTGCAGCTATCCGTCACCCTGAAGAGTGTGATACCGGAGCACTGGTGGAGCCATCTGGAGAGCAGTTAGAAAGTTACAGATTCTCCCATCAGAAACGAGGCGGCGTCTTTCGAACTCCGCCCTCTTAATCTCATCACTAACCCCGTGACCTAATAACTGTGATGCGGTTTGCCCCCCTCTCTCTCTCTTTCTCTCTCTCTCTATCTCTCTCTCTCTCTCACTCTCTCTCTCTCTCTCTCTCCCTCTCTCCCCTCTCTCTCCCCCCTCCCTCTCCCTCCCTCCCTCCCTCCCTCCCTCCCTCCCTTCCTCTCTCTCTACCTTGGCAGAGTTAATTAGGAAGCAGGAGTCCATTGGTGTCAGAGCAGTGCTGTTTTATTGTTCCTCCCCTTTCGGCCCCCGGACTCCAAGAGGGAGCCATCAATAACCAACCACACACACACACACACACCCACCCTGTGCCAGTGTGTTTTACCTCCTCTTCTCTCCCGCCATGACACACTCATCCGTCTCCCTCCCCCCCCCTCCTCCCCCCTCCCCCGCCGCTGCCCCACCTGAGCGCCTCTCTCCTCCGCCCCTCTGCTTTATGAGGCTCGGCCGCCCGTCGCTGAGGGGGAAAACTCGCAGCAATATGCAAAAACGCAAAGAAGGTAAACGCGAGTTGCCTCGGCAACGGCAGCCGAGGTTATTTCCAAGCGCTGATGGAAATCAATGTCATGTGCCAGGCTCCTTTCGTCCTCGGGAAAATTAGAAAAGGGGCGAGCGAGAGAGAGAGGGTGGTAAGAGCGTGGAGGAGGAGGAGGGAGGGCTGTAAGGACAAAGAAAAATGAGGTTGAGGAAATACAAATCGGGTTTCCTCCCTCCCTAAACCTTAAGGACTCTTGACTTCTTCTTCAAAAGACTTCAAAGCACTTTCATTAGGACTCCCTCCATCATGTTTTTCTGTGTGTGTGTGGATATTCTCTCCTTCTTGTCCGTCGTCATAAATACCGTGATGCGCTGTCTTCCGTCCACCTTATGTGTTCATGCCCAAAGAGACAAACAGACTCTGCAGGAATCTGGACGGGATCAGAAGACGATATCAACGTCTATAAGAGGGAGAGGGGGAGGTGGGGGGGACACACACACTCAAATTGTCTCGTTGTCTACTAATCTGCCCCTGTGATACCGGGCAGGCTTCCCCCACAGCAACAACAACCTCATTGGTCCGGAGGTTGGGATCGGAGCAGTGCAGACTCTGAAGCTAGTGTACCCACAACACCTAGTCTTGTCTGTTCTTTCTCGGACGGCGGCTTCTGGACAGACGTGTACGACATCTTTCGAAAACCCTGCCGCCGTTCGTTCCATTCGGAACTGTAGCACAAGGCGTCGTCTTCGACGGGCCAATCAGATCGATGGCTCGTCACGGGGAGTTGGAAGGTCCTGTACCTAAGGGTGTGTTCGACTGTTTTGGGGTGACGGGGCGAAACGCTGTAGCGTGCAGAGGCGACACGTTTCAAGAAAGATAGCGAGAAGAAGCAAAGAGGAGGAGGAGAGAAGAAGACGAAGAGAGAAGAAGAAGAGAGCGGAGAGAAGAAAGAAGAGAGAGGAGAGAAGACAGACAGCGAGAGGGAGAGCAAGAGAGAAGCGAGAGACAGAGAAGAAAGAAGCGAGGGAGAGAAGCAAGAAGAGAGAAGAGAGAAGAAGAAGAGCAGGCGCGAAGAAAGCGAGAAGCGAGCAAGAAGAAGAAAGAGAGAGGAGCGAAGAAAGAAGAGAGCGAAGAAAGCAGGAAGAGAGAAAGAAAAGAAGACGAGGACGAGAGCAAAGCCAGCTAGCGGCGTATACATCAAGCGAGAGGCGCATAAGTCAGAGCTGAGACCTCCATCCTCCATCTCTCTCTTCTCTCCTCCATCCTCTCCTCTCACTCCATCCTCCATCCTCTCTCATCTCTCCTCCATCCTCTCTCTCGCTCCTCCATCCTCTCTCTTCTCTCCTCCATCCTCTCTCTTCTCCTCCACCCTCTCGTTACTGCTCCATTCCCGTAGCAACCTAGCAGCTGAGGAACTATGACGAGGTGTCCGGATGACGTATCACTGGCTGCGGCCTCGGCCCCTGTTGCACTCCCCTCACATGGAACCAGGCCAAATGTCTCTCGCCCTCATCTCCAGGAAATCAGTGTATTTCTTTACCTTAGACCTCGGCAACCATCTGACGTTGTGTGTGTGTGTGTGTGTGTGTGTGTGTGACAGCCACCAAACCGGGGTGGAATAGGCGGCCAATGCCGTGGCCTCGCCGCGTCCTCATTTGCATACTTAACACAGCGTTCACAGTCCAGTTGACACATTTGCAAGCCGCCACTTATCCCATTACTCCACGTCCCCGGTGGCGGCCATGTTTGCTGCGCCTGCACTCTTTCTCACTCTGGGCTCGTTCCCCTCCGTGTCGTGTGATTGCGGGCGCGTGCGGCGCATGCCAAGGAGAGTCCCGTGGAGGCGTTCTCGCCAATAACGGATGAAAACACAATTGGCGTTCTTCTTTTCCGCCGCCGTCGTTGTTTATTTGAAGTAGCGTGCTGCACACGTGGGGATACATCCCCCTTCGCACAAACACATCGTTTGTGCGAAGGCTGGAATGATTCAGATGCAAGCTCTCACACACACACACACGCACACACACACACACGCACACCCTGCAGGTATTTGGAGGAGCATTAATACGTATTAATGATTTGCCATTAAAGGTTTAATTGTGGCTGCCTCCTTTGCTCTCGCTGTTTCATTTGAGTCTTAAATAAACTCCCTGCAGCTCTAGTGTACTACAGCTTCCCTCCCTCCCCCTCGCTCAGTTTATCCCTGACCCTCTCTTTTGGGAGGCGAACAGGACCATTTGTATGGAGCCAACACCTGCAGGCGGGGAATAAGAACCCTATTACCAAACCCCTATTTATGGGTGCGACTCCTGGGTGAAACGCCCCACTCCGTCTGGTACGCACACACACACACACGCAGCTCCGCAGTCGGTCGTCCGCGGTAACCAGGCTTAGATAAATGATCTGGAATGGTGATTAGGTTGGCTCAAGTTGGCTCTGCTTCTTCGACAAATCGTTTGGACTCTCGCCACGTATGGCGCCTGTAGACGGGAGGCGCCGAGCGAACGTCCTTCCTGCTTCCGTCATCGACCTCTTCTCGGGTTCAAACGGACGGAGGGAAAGAAGAGAGGGAGGATGACGTGACGGAGAACAGGACGAAGGAGAGGAAGAGGCCCTGACGCGTAGGCCCAGCTGGGTTACGTAAGCGAGCAGGCACGCACAAAGGCTGTAGCTCGCGCATGGATGGAGTGAAGACCGGAACCTTCTGTCTGTCGAACGCCTGTCCGGCAGCAGGGCTCTCACACAGGCTCCGCCTCCAGGCTCCGCCTCCAGACCCACGCCGGCGGGCCCACACTCACCCACGCACCCCGACCCTACTCACAGGAGAAGGGCCGAGGAGAAACAGAGAGGGAGGGTAACTCCGAGACATAAGGGGAGATATTAAATGAGATGGGGAGGAAATTTGGGGGAAAAACGTGTGTGTGTGTGTGTGAGAGAGAGAGAGAGAGATCCAGTGTTGTGTGTGTGTGAGAGAGAGAGAGAGAGAGAGAGAGAGAGAGAGAGATCCAGTGTGTTGTGTGCTCCCCGACAGACTGCAGCTCTGCGCTCAGCCAGTTCATCGCTGTCATTCCTTACATCTTTTGACATTTTCAATTATGTCTTTCACACATGGCTGGGCCCCCTGCTTTCTCTCTCCATCTCTCTCCCTCTCTCTATCTCTCTCTCTCTCACCCACTCACTCTCTTTCCATCTCTCTCTCTCTCTCTCTCTCCCCTCGCGCTTCTGCCTTCCCTTCACCTCAATTCCATTTCCTTTTTAACTCGGTGCCCCCCCCCCACACCCCCACCGCTCCACTCGCCTTGTTTGTGTGCCAGGCCCTTTTGATATGTGGGGGGTCAGATAGCCAGGGGATCCCATTACTCCAGTGCCCCGTGGCTGGGCGGGCGATGGATGAGGTGGAGGAGGAGGGAGAGAGGGAGAGACCAATTGATGGGGAGAGATATCGGGTAAGGAGGAGGGGGGTGAGGGGTGGAGTTAGCGGAGAGGGCGTTGTCAGATAAGTCAAGGACTCCCGCTGAATTGATTTGGCGCTCCTGAGGCGCTCCTTACGGGATTCTTCTGTGGTGTGGTATTTCTACTACAGAAGAGAAAACCTTTTACACAGAGGTGTGGTTGAACCGTGAATAGCACCGAGCTGTATTGGTGTGTTTGTTTGTTTTATCTAAACTCCCAGAAGCATTCAACATGTGCAGCAGTATTAGAAGTCTCAGTCGATCCGCTGATGTCATCTGGCCGTGCCTCACCTCTCTCTGGATTGGCTGGATGAACTGATACGATTCATTGATTTTGGGGTCGATTTGATTACGCCCCTTTCCTCAGATGTCGTAGAAACTGGCCCTTGCTGCAGCGAATCAAGGGATTCCCCTCCTCTGGCTCGACTTATGTAAGCGGGGAAGGTTCTAATGACCTCAGCATAATCGGCGCCATTATGAAACAGAGCTCCACTCCATCACCCTGGCCGTGCCCGCTCAGGCCTGTAGGCACCCCTCACACCTCCATGGCGTCCCTCCTCCGCGGGATTTAGCGACGTGCCCAAGCCGAGTGAGGAGAACGAGCGGGTGGCTAATTTGGCAACCCAGGCCACGCTCGCTAAACCAGGGGGGGGTCAGTTAAAGAGGGGTTGTTGTTTGTCGTCAGGTTCATAATTGGTGTGGGTTGCCAGGTTTGCTGCTTTTCAACCCCCCTTCACCTCTTGGCGGGTCTTGACCCTGACCTTTCAAGAGGAGATCTCTCTTTCCAGTCATGGAGATAGGGGGCGGGGCGCAAGCTGAACAAGAGAGAGGGGGGAGTCATCGTCAAGGGGTGATTAACGAGCCTTTAATTGAATCAGCAGTAGCCATCTCGACGGGCCCTCCACGCGGCCCTGTAGAAGCTTATTATTTTTAACAAGTCTATGATCTCTCGTTCTTTTCTCTCTCTTCCACCCCCCTCCTCTCCTCCTCGCCTCCTCTCCTCCTCGCCTCCTCCTTTCTTAGGGTCCTTATCAGTGTCAGAGGCAGGACTGTGAATAGAAGGGCAATGATTAATGGAGATTTAAGACCTGTGGAGGATGTCTAATCACTCACTCTCTGTCTCTGTCTCTCTATGTTTCTGTTTCTCTCTCTCTCTTCTTTTTTTAAAATGTAGTATTGCCCTCCCAATCTCTCTGAAAATGAAATGCTGACTCTCTCTCTCTCTCTCTCTCTCTCTCTCTCTCTCTCTCTCTCTTCCTCTCTCTCTTCCTCTCTCTCTCTCGCTCCTCAAGCGATGCTGACTGCTACGAATGGCGTTTCTGTCTGGGCTGCTGCTGTCGTCAGGAAATTACAACAGAGCCAATTACAGTGATGAGAGTTTTACAGATAGGAGAGGATACTTATCTTACACTGTCAGATTCCTGCGTGTGTGTGTGTGTGTGTGTGCGTGTGTGTGTGTGTGCATGCCTGTGTGTGTGTGTGTGTGTGTGTGTGCGTGCGTGAGAGTCCCAGAATCCCCCAGCCTGTTTTTGCGTGTGCTTCCAACCCATCCCCTCTGGGAGAAAAAAACCCACACAAAACAACAACAAAAAACTGCAGAAATACAAAGATAATGTTTTTGTCCGGAAGTTTGGTGAGAGACTACCTCCACTCTTCTTCTGTGGTTCAGTATCAAAGGACAGATGCTGCGAGTCCCTGCTCAGCAGTAGAGGTCGTTCATTCTCTGGTAATCAGAAACGATGACACGGAGAAAGCTTTGCGGCGAGTCAGAGCCGTCGCAGAGCAACGGACGAGCTTTTAATTCTACTTCAGATTTCAAAGTGGATACACCCTTTATCTTAACCGTGAATAGCAGAGTACTGGAAGGTAGAAAATGACTCACCCACCCCCCTCGCTTATCACTCTCAAAGGATTCGCACCCCCCTAGATTGCCCCACCCCCCACCCAGATTGACACATTGCCTATTTAACATACAGAAGAGAAAGTGCTTTCTGTCAGTGTGACAGTGCACATGCGAGTGTGCGTATATGGGAGCAAGCGAGTAATTTCAGCTCCAGTTTTTTGTGTGTGGCCGTGCGCGTGGGGGGGGGGTTTGGGGTGTGGGGGGTGGAGAGGCTTGGGGTGGGGGGGGGCATGGGTGCTCCTCTCCCTTCTCAAAGAGAGGTATTGCCTCCCTCATTGCTGTTGAAAAGGCCCATCAGTGCCAGGCCGTTCTGATGTATGTGTCTGACCCTCTTCCACCTCCAGCTCCTTCCATTAGGTTTACAATATCCCCCATTGTTCACACGCGTGTTATCGTCTGATCCCAGACCTGACGGAGGGACCCGGAGCAGACAATCAAACAGAAGGTCTGGAGAGGAGGAGGAGGGGGAGGAGTGGGAGGAGGAGGAGGAGGAGGAGGGAGGAGGAGGGAGGAGGAGGGAGGAAGGGAGGGAGGGAGGGAGGGGAGGGAGGGAGGGAGGGAGGGAGGGAGGGAGGGAGGGAGGGAGGGAGGGAGGGAGGGGAGGGAGGGAGGGAGGGAGGGAGGGAGGGAGGGAGGGGAGGGAGGGAGGGAGGGAGGGAGGAGGAGGGAGGAGGAGGGAGGGAGGGAGGAGGAGAGTGGGGAGGGGGGTGAGGAGGGAGGGAGGAGGGGGGGGAAGACGTGATGAGGAGGAGGAGGAGGGGGGGGGAGTGAGGGAGAGGACGTGAGGATGATGAGGAGGAGGACGTGAGGAGGGGAAAGTGGAGGAGGAGATAGGCAGATGAGAGACGTCCATCTATCGCTGACTTTATTGCCACCACGAGAAAAAGGCGGAGGAGGATGTGTGTGTCACGGTGCGGCGGCTTGGCTTCCGAGATATGGGCTGGGAGCGCTCGAGGTCCATCTAGACGTGGCGTTTATTGCTGGGGTGCGTTATGTAGGCAAGGTGGTGGAGGTTGGCTGTGGAGATAAGGTGGAGTGGACTATCTCAGAGGGCTTTAAGTAGATGGGCCGTGCTTCCATCTCTACCTTTATTACCTTTATTATGGAAGGGTAATGGTGTGTGTGTGTCCGTATGTGTGTGTCCGTGTGTGTGTGTGTTCGTATGTGTGTGTGTGTGTGTCCGTATGTGTGTGTGTGTGTGTGTCTATATGTGTGTGTGTGTCCGTATGTGTGTGTGTCTGTATGTGTGTGTGTCCGTATGTGTGTGTGTGTGTGTGTGGGTGCATAGGTCTGTGTGCGTGAGGTATTAAACAGTGTGTCTCCATGATCAGAAGGGAGGCTGGATGTTGATGCAACTCGCGGCTGGGTGAGTCACATTCGCTCATTCCTGGAAATGGTCGTTGTGTAGGAGGAAGAAGGCAGACGTAAACCTGCACTGACTGAAGGGAACAGAACCCGTGTGTGTGTGTGTGTGTGTGGTGTGTGTGTGTGTGTGTGTGTGTGTGTGGTGTGTGTGTGTGTGTGGTGTGTGTGTGTGGTGTGTGTGGTGTGTGTGTGTGTGTGTGTGTGTGTGTGTGTGTTGCCTGTCATGGTGATAAAATGAAAAGCCATGGATTATCAGTAATGCGTCAGAGCACAATTGAGTCGGCTACGCATCTGCACGAGTGAGCGCGTTAGCTTGGCGACTCGAGCTGTCGTCCCAACGGCTTACAGGTAGAACGCGTCGTCCTGGTTGCCATGGCCACAGAGTCATTTAGAATCTGAACGTCTTCTGAATTCGGTCCTGAAATGCCGATGGCATGTTGTACTGTATGGGCCTTCAATCCCCTGAGGAAGAGCTTCATCGGTGTAAACTGCCTCCCTCTGACACACACCTTCAGCGGGAGGATGGAGAGACCGGGGCGAGGGGAATGAGACTGTGTTTCAACCGTGGGGCGGACTAGGGAGAAGTTCTAATATCTCTAAATCAATGGCTGGATATTGAAAGTGTCACCTAATTGAAAATGATTTAGGACACTCGGCTGCCTGGCAATCATGTGTGAATTCACTCTGCGGCTCGACGCCCGTACCCGAGTCTCCCTGTGTGACACAGGCTGTGTCTGCTGCTTTACGAGTCATTTGCATGGCGGGGGCCTCGGAGAGGATAAACCATGCAAATGATATGAAGCTCTGCACAAGGTGATGGATCCCCTCCCTCCGCTCAATCTCTCCATCTCTCCGTCCCTCCATCCCTCCATCCCCCCCCCCTCCTTAGCGGCCCCAGGAGAAATGCATTCTGCCTCTGCTGCCTCTGAGCCTGCTGCCTGATGCCTCTGCTCGATGCCTCTGATGCCTCTGCCTCTGATGCCTCTGCTGCCTCTGATGCCTCTGCTGCCTCTGCGGCCTCTGATGCCTTTGTCCAGAAAGTCATTTCTCTCGTTGTTTCCGAGCAGCTTTTTATTTCCTTCTTCGTTTCTTTTCCCCGGCTTGCTACACCGGTTTAGATCCACCTAGCAAAGGCACGCAAGAGCCTGGCTCTGCCCCAGCCCTCCGTCAGACGGAATCATCCGGAGACGGAACACGTTCTGCTCCTTTTCTGTTGCAATGATTCCGTTTGTGCGCCTGGTGCGAGCGCACTCGAGCGCGTTCCATCTCTCGATATACACACACACACACGTGTAAAACGGTTCCTTTTCTGTATTATCAAAGAAGTTCATAGAAGATTCCGCGTCCTTGTACTGTACTTGTGTTAATACCCCAGTTAGCTTGTTAGGCTCGTCTGGTTCAGTCTGAGGCCTGAAGGATTCTCCACTGAGCTTCTCCTTTCCTGGGTGTTTATGTCAGAGTCGTTAGTCTCCTATTACCGTGTTAAATAAGCTCAGGTAAAAAGCCGAGAGCCAATGCCAAGTCTCCAAGGTTTTAGTTTTTGGGGGGGGGCCTTGAAGAAAAGAAAAGACGACTGAATGGTTCTCTTGTGAAGGCGAAGAGGGTAAACGAGAGAGAATGAGAGAAGCAGGATTCGAAGTAAAAAAAAAGAAGAAAAACACTTCTCCACCGAAACTCTTCAACAGCATTTCCTCTTCTCCTCTCTTCCCCCACTCCTCTGCTTCCTTCTTTTCCTTCTCCCCCCCCCCACCCCTCTCCACCCCTCTGTTGGAAAAAAAAGATAAAAAGCGAGGGACGAGTGTCCTAGTGCTCCACAGTACTCGGTCGCCCTTTATGACGGAAATAAAGAATTTACGGCTTGAAAATCTTTTACCTCCGTCTCCTGAGAGAGATAGGAGAGGGGTGAGACAGGAGAAAAACGGAGACAGATGGAGAGCAACAAGAGAGCCGTATAAATATTTCACTTGTAACTCTTCTGGAAATTGGACACCATATCCGTACGGCGTCAAATCTAATATATATCTAGCGTGGTGTGAAATATATAGAGGCCGGACGTTGGCCATTTGTGGAGGCTGTGGCTGTTGGAAGTGCGAGTGAATTAGAGGCCACGGAATATCAGCCTCTGTTGGCTTTGCCCGTGTTGAAGTGGGGCATGTCCCACTGAGGGAGGGAGGGAGGGAGGGAGGGAGGGGGTCATCTGTGTGAAAACACTCCTGACCTCCTTTTTCTGCCTGTTTTAGGTTTTCTGGTTCATTCACCAGACACGGCAGTCTGTGTGTTTGCGTGTGTGCACATCAGTGATAGTGTGTGTGTGAGATGGTAAGTATGATGATTCTGTCCTCGTGTGTGTGTGTGTGTGTGAGAGAGAGAGAGAGAGTCTCTACAGATAGCAGTGACTGAGCGGCTGCTGCGGTCTCCAGTGTTGCCCGGGGGAGACTGCGTGTGCAGCCTTGTTTGTCTTCCACTGCAGCTCAAACAATGGCTCCCCGCGGGCTCCCTCTCACGCTAATTGAGAGACTACACCGAGATCTGATGGAGCCACTCTCCACACAGTCCCTCTCCCACACACACTCACACACACTCACACACACATAAGTGCCCACAGAGAATTACTGAAGGACACACTGTACATAAAGTACACAAACGCACACAAAAACAAACAGGCCTTCCACATGTTAACCAAAGTATAAACCGGATGGTCGACATCTCGCACGCCCGAGCGCAGGCAAGGTCTGGAGGTGCCTGCTGACCAACAGGGAGAGGAGAGAGAGAGAGCCTTCAGCTCCTCCACACTCCAGCCCCCATGAGTCTGGCAGTGGGCCGACCGTCGGGAGGATCAGGAGCACAAACACGTGGATTAGGACTTCTAACAGGGACAACAGGCAATACCGCTTGATGGATGACGCCACTCGTAGCACTGGGGCGCCTGGAGTGAATGTGGCGTGTGTGTGTGTCTGTCTCAGTGTGTGTGTCTGTGTGTGTGTGTGTGTGTGTGTCTGTCTGAGTGTGTGTGTGTGTGTGTGTGTCTGTGTGTGTGTGTGTGTGTCTGTCTGAGTGTGTGTGTGCGTGTCTTGGGTTTCTCTGTAGACTAAACGGTGTGGGAAGAGCAGTCCTGGAGTCGTGTGCATCCGTGTCATCATAACCTTCCCTTTTCCTCTTTGGATACTTCATATCAACCGCACCCAAATCAAGACTCAGATGTCTGTATCAATATGTGCTGTCGTGGTCCCGTGCCGTTGAGTTCTGTGGTATATTGAAGAAAAAGGAAAAGGGACAAAGACAAAAAAAACTGATTTGCGGGGGGTGCGCACCTTTCGACTCACTTCACAGCACAATGGTGCCCAGAGCGAGGGCGGCGACTGCTTGTGCAGTCAATGGGGCCCTTTTACAAGCCATTTAAGGGGATAAAAAGCGTGTCCTTTTCACGGCGACACCAGTGTCAGTGTGTTTTGAAAGGCGCTCCAGGGCCATTTAGGCCCGGTGGCTGTGCTGCTGCTGCTGCTTTGATTAAAGCGCTTCCCCCGTTCAGAGTGGGAGACGGCGACGCTCGGCTAAGTGAATATGGAAATGACCTCCTTCCCTCCTCTCCTCCCCCACGGCTCTCATTTGCTTTCGCCTCGCCGCCAGCCTGCCGAGCAGTGGGAGAGAGAGAGAGAGGGGGGGAGGGAGGGGGGGGGAGAGAGAGAGAGGAGAGGGGGAGAGGGGAGAGGGAGAGGGAGAGGGAGAGGGAGAGGGAGAGGTGAGGGGGGAGGGGGAGGGGGAGGGGGGAGGGGGAGGGGGGGGAGAGGAGAGAGAGAGAGAGAGAGAGGAGAGAGGGGGGGAGAGAGGAGAGAGAGAGGAGGGGGGGGAGAGAGAGAGAGAGAGGTGGGAGGGGGGGGGGAGAGATGGAGAGAGAGAGGGGGGGGAGGGGGGAGGGGGAGAAATAATTAGGCTTTTCTGTATATGTGTGATGGTGTGCGCAGGGCTATATGTATGTAGATGGAGAGGGGGAGAGGGGGGAGGGGGAGGGAGGGAGAGGGATGATGAGCCGTGTGGAGTGTCTGTGCTCCGCTCAAGTGGCCGGTTTAGATTCATTAATCAGGCCGGCCTGCCTCACACTGGCTGAGAGAAGCGCCCAGCCCGACCTTATCTCCCCCCGCTCATCAGCAGACCGGCCCCTGACACCGGCTCTGCACACTGGGGTGCCGGTCCACACAAACACAGGACAAAGCACAGGACACAAGCACAGGACACAAACACAGGACACAGACAAGGACACAGACACAGGACACAAGCACAGGACACAAACACAGGACACAGACACAGGACACAAGCACGGACACAGAAATATGGAGCCTCATCTTCTGTAAATGTACACGCAGTCACAAAGAGGCACAAACAAAGAATGGGAACGATATGAGGTATTCCCAGAGATCCTCACGCATGCGGCCCAAAACAAATTGCGTGGAATGTGTGTCTAATTATGCGTGGCAACAGTCAAACGTACACGTATGAATGGACGCAAACTGAAATATGCACAAATGAACTGTAAAGTAGACATACAACAAAACACTACACCACACACACAAAGACACACACACAAAGACACAGACAATACGTCCTCCACACAGCTTTGTAGTGTAGGTGAGCTCATTTGCATGTGTGCTTTGTTACGTGTCATTGGCCCGCAAATGAACGCGCTCCCAGTAAAGAGACGACGCAATTAAACCCCTTCTACGCAGTTGTCGCGCCGTAATGACCTAATTGTTTGGCTCGTCTGCTTGTTTTGCGTATTAACTATTGAATGTGCGGGGGTGTCATTAATCAAAGGATTATGTTGCTCGGGGTGCGCTGGAGATGTCATATTTAGGAGAGATTAGTGTTGGCATGGCTGTCGTCACACAGGAGTTTATATGCCCCTGGTTCCTGGTACTCCAGTCGCTAGTCCGTCATGTATTCATGGTTATGGTTATTGGGGATAGTGAAATTGGTTACGACGTCGGTTTTCTTTTCACCGTTCACGGTCTTTAGAAGAAGTGAAGCACATTCAGCTCATCGACTTGTCTGTGAGATCCTGGAGGACTGTTACTAAACCAAAAACCGTGCGCGTGCGCGTGTGGCACAAACAAACCAATCACAATCCATTACGACAGCCTCCATCGGGCCCTCCCCCCCAACCCACCAACACAGCCCCCCCCGACTCCTATGTACAAGAGTGCTCGTCTCAGCCGGTCCGACACACGGTACAGGGCGGTTTGACGCGAGGAGGAACGGGGGGGTGATGGCAGCTGTCCAATCCGCCCCTGATTCACAGCGCGCGAGCGCGTTTTAAAGCCTTAACGCCTGGAGGTTATGTCTAAAAAGGTGTTGAGCTGCCACGTTTATTGGATCGTCGAGACAAAGTCGACGCTAGGCGCCCAGACGACGCCGTATACTTGATATAAACGGCTCCTCACCTCCGAGTCGTCTGATGGGAGCTTTGTTTTGCATCGTCCGCCATGCCGGCTGACATAGAGTACTACAGTACGCACTGCATTAATAACAATAACAATAAAAAAGGAATCAAATCTGTAAAAAACAATATGTACTAATGTTGGCCCGGGATCCACCGCTAAAAGCCCACCTCATCAAACTGCAAATTAGTCACAGGCGTAACTTTATTACGGCCAGGCGCCCATAAATAATTCAACTGCACTGTCTCTGGAGCGGGGGGGGTGATTTAATTCTGCCCAATGGAGAGAGTGTGTGTGTGTGTGTGTGTGTGTGTGTGTGGGTCTGAATGGCCCCTCTGTCTGTGTGTTTTATCCCATGTGTGCCTTTTTGCATATTTGCTCGTGTGTATGTGCCTGTGTGTGTCTGTCTGTGTTTCAGTGTGTGTGTGTGTGTGTGTGTATGTGCCTGTGTGTGTGTGTGTGTGTGCACTGGTGAAATGTGAGCCTCTCTTTCCCCGCGCCTCCTCGCTCTCTCATTGGCAGGCTGCCCGTGCTAGCACACACACACACATACACACACACACACACACACACACACAACCACCTCGGAACATTCCTCCCCATCAGGTAGCGCCATGGCAACACGCTCACCCACCACATCAATCAGGCTGAGCCTGTGCACTCGGAGCAGCCACGACGGAGGGGAGGGGGGGGAGGGGGGAGGGAGGGAGGGGGGAGGGAGGGAGGGGAGGATGAAAAGGATCGAGGGAGATGCGAGGCAACGGTAGGGGCAGGGGAGGTTAGAGCCTGTAGCCCCACAGCTGGGCCCATTTGCTTCCGAACACAAGAACAAGAACCAGCGAGCCCGGGACAAAACGGACATCTGGAGAACGTCACCCGCCGCCTCTGTCGAAGCCTCCGACGTCAGCGGCCCGCACCTGAGCCCACACGTCTTCATTAACGTCACACGCCGGGTCCATTTGCATCGCGCGGGGGGAAACATTGTCCTGTCCCGGGGTCTGAGGGACGCCAAGTACGACGTAACGTCTCGAGCGCGGATTTGCATACGGCGTTGTGTGCGCGCAGAGTCAACCTCATTAGCGTCATTTAAGGCTCACGGCTTCGTAGACTCTCTCACACTCAGCGGCGACGCCCGTCCTCCGTGCCCGGATGAAGGCGGAGCCACCGGGTAAAACTATGGGGCGGTGGAGCGGGCCAGTGCCCATCCACTACACTGACATCTGTACCTTGTTTACAGAGACAGACCTATCCTCTGGGGTGGGATGAGGGAGTGAAGGGGGATGAAGTGAAGGGCGGTATACCGTATCTTGCCAGTAATTGAGAAATGGATGAGAAAAAAAGAGGGCAGAGGGAAATAAGAAAATAGACATGGTGGAAGGGGGTGTGGTGTGGTGGGGAGGGGGAGGGGTGTGGTGGGTGTGCGGTTGGGTGGTGTGTGTGTAATGGCTTTTCCCCGCACTCTCTCTGTCTCTGTGGCGTCGCGGCCGACGCCCGCAGGAGGCTGAGCGGGGCCTGAGCGCTGCGACGCCGAGGCAATATCAGGACACCAATATCGTCAGCCCGAGAGAGCGACGGACTCCACGAGAGAACGAGGCAGAGGGACTGGGGATGGGACGAGGGCGGCGGCGGGGAGTGTGAGGGGGTTAGAGGAGTGAAGTGTATGTGGTGTGTGGGTGTCTGTAATGGAGCACGGGCGTTTCGGTAGCCGCCACCAACCGCAATCAGTTCCGCCAGGCGTGACATTCCACCGGCAACCTGCCTCGCCTCGGACGCCTCCCCGTACACTCAACACCCCTCGCTAGGCTAGATGCAGTGGCAGAGGGCGATAAGGCCAACATTACTCGGGGATAAAAGCTGGAATTAGTTATCGTGCCGCTGTGAGCAAAACGGGCGTGAGCGAGCCCTGTGATGGGGAGCCGGGCGCTGGAAGGAAGTGAGGCGACGCGGTGTTAGCAGGAAGTGGGAGCGACGGACGATATGAGATAGCTGTGAGGAATGGCCAAGAGTAATGTCGTCCCTCTCAGGCACACGGCAACGGACCACTCTGCACTTTGCTTCCCGCCCGACTCTTTGATTTCATCCTTTCATACCCTCCACCACTACACCCCACTCCACACAGCCCGCCCCCCGCATCAGTCCAGAAAGGAGAGAGTGATTTGTAAAACAAGGGAGCTTATGGGATCTCAAGCGGAGAGAGGCGGGCTTGTTTTATGGCTCGGCGCGCTCCCCAGGGGAGGGATCCGTCGGAAAGGCCATCACCTTTTTATATTGGTCCGACTCGTTCTCAAATTCGGCCTCGGCGGTGATGTGAGAAACGACACGGTTCATTTTCCCTGCCTGTCGAACCCCATCTGGGTCCTCCACCCTGGGTCACGGTGTTCCCGCATCCTCCCCCTTCCTTTTCCAGCTAGCGGTCCATCCAAGCAGGCACACTGTCGACAGAGGCCGAAGGGAAGATGCTGAAATATTGATGGGACTTAGAAGTGAACCTGGGGCTCACCCCCCCACACCCCCCAGCTCTCTAGCCTGGAGGCTGACTGGCTGGAGTGGGGCGAGGTGCTTCATCATTCTGGGGGGAGGGGGAGGCCTGGGGCCCCTCAGAGCAGCTCCAATGGACTCCCAGATCCAGACCTCCCATGATGCCTCACTCTCTGGAATAGAGGCTTATGGGAAATATAAGGCCCAGTTGGTCGGGATTAATTGAACATCAGTTATCCTTCTAATGCCGCTAACCTCCCCTCCCCCTTCTCTGGTGGAGGGGGGCAGCTCCTTATACAGGAGCTGGGGAGAAGTTATCGCCATGGTGATTTGTCTGCTTTGTGCACCCTTGTGGAACCAGGTTCTCCATCTGGACCCAGGCCATACTACATGTGTCTAGCTTTGCAGAATATTTTGCACATAGGTTTGCATTTATCTTTCCATTCATGGTTTTTGGTTTGTTGAATAATGTTTGTTTGTCTTCACATGATACTTCACCAGAGATCATGGAATAGAATTCATCGAGAGAGAGCGAGAGAGAGTAGAGAGAGAGATAGAGAGAGAGCTATAGCGAGAAAGAGAGAAAGATAGCAAGAGAGAGAGAGCAGGATATCCATATATCTCTCTCTGCTATCTCTCGTCTCTAGCGCTCTCTATCTCGCTGCTCTTCTCTCTCTCGAGTCTCTCTCTATATCATCTCATATGCCCTGTGACAGAGTCAGTGTCGCTCTCATTTAAATATTGAGCCCCTCCGTCCCAGCGGGCCAGGCTGGGGTATAATGACCATGTTGTGAAGCGAGCGGAGTGCCTGTGCCAAGCAGCCATGCGGGCACGGGGCACGGAGGTCTGCCAGTTGGCAGGGAGCGGGGGTCTGCCTGGCGCGGAGATACCAGCAATCAGTCGGGTCCACGGGGGAGGAGGAAGAGGAGGAGGGTGGGGGAGGAGGGGGTGGGGGGGGAGGAGGGGAGGAGGTGGTGGGGTGGGGGGAAGAGGGAAGAGGAGCGGGGGTTGGAGGGGAGGTGCTGGTGGGGGGGGAGGAGGAGGAGGAGGGAGGGGAGGGGGAGGTGGTGGTGGGGGGGAGGAGGAGGAGGGAGGAGGAGGGGAGGAGGGGGAGGTGGTGGGGGGGAAGAGGAGGAGTGGGGGGCTGGGGGGGACCTGTGTTCTGTGTCAGTCCGTTACACACTCACATTTAAATCTGTAATTAGCGCGCCGCTACATAGAGGGAGATTGACGAGCTTGTTGCCATGAGACGGCTCTGCAGCTCATTTAGAGGGGATCAGGGAGAGCGGTTGTGTGTGGTGTGTGTGAGAGAGAGTGTGTCTCTGTGTGTGTGTGTGTGTGTGTGTGTGAGAGAGAGGTGTGTCTCTGTGTGTGTGTGTGTGTGGTGTGTGTGTGTGGGTGTGTGTCTGAGAGTGTTTAAGCCTGCTCACCAGTGAATGAAAGTATGTATCTACAGAATGCTAGCATCGCTATGCTCATATTCTGTACATATATATATATATGCCTGTGTGTGTGTGGTGGTGTGTGGGCAGGGGTGGGGAGCATGAAGAAAGGAAGCGATGGGGAGGAGGGTGGTGGAGGAGGAGGGGGGTGGTGGGGGGGGAGGAGGATGGGGAAGGGGGGGGTGAAGCTGTGCTGGCCTCCACGTGAAACAGGCGTGAAACAGGCATGCAAGGTGGCACGTGGTGTAATTACCTCCTAATTGTGTCTCCAACCGTCGCTGATTGCTTGTTTATGGGAAAGAATGGGACGGATGAACTCCTGTCTGGCTCGGCGCCCCCCCTCTCCCTGGTCCATGCCTCTATATCTGACCCCATGTATTGGCAGTGGACTGACGGGTAGACGACCGCAGGGGTCAAATACTGCGTGACGACATGACATGGTTAATATGGTTTGGGAGTGGTCCTAATGGCATGCAACACATGGGGGGCTTTACAGTTGTAGTTTGTACAAATACTGGTCTTAAAGAAGCGATCGGCACAGCGGAGGGCGGTTCTGAAGTGCAGGTAGACAGGCAGTGTTTACTCTGTATCAGGCGTCAATATTGAATTCCGACCCTGACATCATCACATAGAAAACCCAGGCCCATCTCGCCGCCACCTCGCGTTCTCACCGGGTGCACCAACAACGACTTAAACAAGCAGCGCCGTCTCCATGGCGAACCTGGGAGGAGGAGGAGGAGGAGGGGGAGGGGGGGGATGACTCACAGGCCACTCTCTTGGCAGCTCTGTAGGAGTGGAAGTGTGTGGGGATGTGGGGATGTGTTTGAACCCTGGGACTTGTAGTCTGAGTAGCTCCACCCCTCTGACGGCGTCTCCATGGAGATCCAGCCTCTCTCCAGACCGAGAGAGCCTCAGCTCATTAGCCACGAGTCGGCCATTAGTAATTAAAACACAATAGCCTGTTATATTTCAATGGCCCCCATAGAAAAGGTCATGATAGAAAAGGTCCCCCGCAGCACAATAGCTCTCAGAGTGGTATCTCTCTCAGAGTGGTATCTCTCTCGGGGCTATTGTCGTGTTTTAGAGTGGAGATGTGTTTGAACAGTGTTGCAGCGTTGTCTCGTGTGGGAGTGGTTTCGCTTTGCCGGTTTCGACAACAAATGAGAGAGAGAGAAAAGGATCAATGGAAAAAAATAGACAAACTATTGTGCGTGAAGGGAGGCTGTCAGTGGAGTCGGGTATCGATGTTCCCTCTCCTCCCACCACCCGCTCTATTAGCTCTCCTTCTTTCTCACTCCTTCTTCTGTCTCTCTCCTCTCATTCGCTCACTCACTCACCCATACTAAACATGCACACACACACACACACACACAGTGTTAAACTGTACTGTATGACCTTCAGCTGTCTCTCTCTCTCCGCCTCTGCTTGTCTGTTGTCTTCTAAAAATAGCCCTCCAATCACCAGCGGAGTGCTGCAGCTGCCCTCTGGGCACTGGGCTGGCAAGAGGGTGCCAGAGATGGCCTAATCAACTCATAGAGAGGCAGAGAGGGAGGGGGAGAGAGAGACAGCGAGAGACAGAGAGAGAGGAGGGAGAGAGAGAGGGATGGATCAAGGGTATAGAGGGGAGCGCTAGGTGATATTCTAGAATGACAGAGGAGAGAGAGGGGGGTGGAGGGAAAGATGGGAGGGGGTGGATGATGGAGCTGTGTGTGCAGAGCGAAAGGAGACGATAACAAGCGCGGAGGGGGTCACAGAGATGGAGTGAGAGAGAGAAAATGAGATAGTGGAGTGGGGAGGTGTGTGGGTGTGGGAGGCAGTGGAGGAGGAGTGAAGGAGGAGGGAAAGGAGAGAGGGAGGAAGCAACTAATTAGAGGGGGTGGAGGGGTGGAGGAAAAGGCCCATCCCAGGCTGTGGAGAGAGAGAGAGAGAGCGAGGAAGGAATGGAGATAGATGGTGCCGGTCGGCTGCGGCGCTGCGATATGAAAGGGAAATATGTAATCTTCAAGAGAGGAGCGCGAGTGAGAGAAAGGGAGAGCGAGAGAGGGGAGGGAGGGACGGAACATGAGGGGGGGTGGACGGCCAATCATAGCCAACTCAATTAGCTGCTGTCCATAAAACAAACTCCTCTTAATCTGGCCTGTCAGAGTCGCACAACAGGCGGAGAGGAGCCGCGTCCTGTGGGAAGGAGGAGATGGAGATGGTAGTCATGGCTAGGAGAAACGCACACCGCCCACCCCCCTCCACCTCTCTCTATTGCGCTCTTGCTTTCTGCTCTATCTCTCGACTCGCTCTCTCTATCTGCTCTCTCTCTCTATCTCGCTCTCTCCTCTCTCTCTATCTCTCTCCTCTATCGCTCTCTGCTCATCTCTTCCTTCAGCCTGGCTTTCTTCATGTCAGTACTATCTCTCTCTCTATCTACTCTCTCTCTCTCTCTCATCTCTCTATGTCTTTCTATTTCTCTTCCCCTCTTTCTCTATTTCTCTCTTCTCCATTCATCTAACATCGCCATGCCGACCGTGCGGGGTGCCATGGCGTCCTGTGCCGCGGCCCCTGACGGGGTCCCGGGGCCCTGCCGAGCGTAAGGACTCGACGGGGCTGGGTGATTACCACGGTAACGAGCAGCAGCCAGGCACGGCTCCACTGTGAGCGCTGACGGCTTCATCCCCCTTCTGTCGCCCCCGCGCCCCTACAGGAGGTTGGTGTGTGTGTGTCCTAGGGATAGGTGTGTGTGTGTGTGAGAGAGAGAGGGAGGAGGGAGAGGAAGGAGAGGGTGTGTATTTGCACATGTATGTGTTATGTGTGCGTGTGTGTGTGTGTAAGAGAGACGGAGAGAGAGAGAATGCATATTTACTTGTGTGTGAATGCGTTATGTGTGTGTGTGTGAATGTGTTATGTGTGTGTGTGTGTGAATGTGTTATGTGTTAGTGTTATGTGTATGTGTGTAAGAGAGGCGTAGAGAGAGAGAATGCATATTTACTTGTGTGTGAATGTGTTATGTGTGTGAATGTGTTGTGTGTGTGTGTGTGTGTGTCAGCGGGGCAGAGAGGTGTGTCAGATAGGGGGGATGTATGCCTCAGTTGATGGAGTTGATGGTGACGTGAACCTCCTTTGTTCCCCAAGACCCGCCCCTCGGCTGCCCGTGCCTCGCCGACAGAGAGCGCTGTCCCGCTCAGACGCTGCCACAGGTCAGGGCTGGCACCAGCCAGGTGGCCTCGCCCCCCCTGCCAGGTCTAACCAGCCACACCACACCACACAAGGCCCCTGGGAAACCCCGTGGCTGCAAGACGCACCGCTGGTGGTTGGCATAGAGACAAGACTGTGGTGTGTCGGATCCCTAGACACACACACACCACACAGGTAAACACATTTAGACACACACAAATAGCTCCCATCATAGTTCACCCTCTGACCCATACAAAAACCATCCATCCACCACACACACGCAGGGCCGGCCTAAGGCATAAGAGAACTAAGCGGCTGCTTAGCCCCACCAGAGCTCCAGCCCCACCAGAGCTCCAGCCCCACCAGAGCTCCAGCCCCACCAGAGCTCCAGCCCCACCAGAGCTCCAGCCCCACCAGAGCTCCAGCCCACCAGAGCTCCAGCCCCACCAGAGCTCCAGCCCCACCAGAGCTCCAGCCCCACCAGAGCTCCAGCCCCACCAGAGCTCCAGCCCCACCAGAGCTCCAGCCCCACCAGAGCTCCAGAGCTCCAGCCCCACCAGAGCTCCAGCCCCACCAGAGCTCCAGCCCCACCAGAGCTCCAGCCCCACCAGAGCTCCAGCCCCACCAGAGCTCCAGCCCCACCAGAGCTCCAGCCTCACCAGAGCTCCAGCCTCACCAGAGCTCCAGCCCCACCAGAGCTCCAGCCCTCACCAGAGCTCCAGCCCCACCAGAGCTCCAGCCCCACCAGAGCTCCAGCCCCACCAGAGCTCCAGCCCCACCAGAGCTCCAGCCCCACCAGAGCTCCAGCCCCACCAGAGCTCCAGCCCCACCAGAGCTCCAGCCCCACCAGAGCTCCAGCCCCACCAGAGCTCCAGCCCCACCAGAGCTCCAGCCCCACCAGAGCTCCAGCCCCACCAGAGCTCCAGCCCCACCAGAGCTCCAGAGCTCCAGCCCCACCAGAGCTCCAGCCCCACCAGAGCTCCAGCCCCACCAGAGCTCCAGCCCCACCAGAGCTCCAGCCCCACCAGAGCTCCAGCCCCACCAGAGCTCCAGCCTCACCAGAGCTCCAGCCTCACCAGAGCTCCAGCCCCACCAGAGCTCCAGCCTCACCAGAGCTCCAGCCCCCACCAGAGCTCCAGCCCCACAGAGCTCCAGCCCCACCAGAGCTCCAGCCCCACCAGAGCTCCAGCCCCACCAGAGCTCCAGCCCCACCAGAGCTCCAGCCCCACCAGAGCTCCAGCCCCACCAGAGCTCCAGCCCCACCAGAGCTCCAGCCCCAGCAGAGCTCCAGCCCGTAGCAGAGCAGCAAGCCCAGGGCAACGACCAATCCCAGGCTCCCCCATCTGACAGCCTCTCCCGCTGTAAGCCCCTCCGTCCTGGGGCTCACTCTGACCCTCACTGGCCCTGGTAATGATGCACACACAGGAACAGCCTGGCTTAGTGGCTCTGAACTGATGTATGTTGGAGGAGAGCGGTAATACCAGTAGGATCCTGGATTGTGGCTGGAGGGGGAAGGAGGACTTGGAGGTCCCCATAGGAACGCTCGTCACACACTCCTCCAAAGATGGGATGAGACGGAGGGCAGTGTCGCTGTAGACCGCGTGGGAGTCCTATATGGAGGCTCTTGGTCCCCGTAGGTTTGGCCTATATACGTTGTGGTGACGCGTGTTCAGACGGCGTTACGGGTTTGCGGCCATCTTCTGCCCTCTCTGAGGTTACTCTTTCCCTCTCTCTCCCTCTATCTCTCTCGCCCTCTCGCTCTCTTCCCTTTTTGTCTCTCTCCCTCCTCACCCTCTCACCCTCTCTCCCTCATTTCTCATTCTCCTCACTAGAGCCACAGCCCAGGGTCGAGCCACTGCGCCATTATTGTTGTCAAGACAACAGCACATACTGCAGTATGGTGTGTGTGTGCGCGTTGTGTCTGTCTCTGTGAGTTTATGTGTCTGCGTGTGTGTGTGTGCGTGTGTGTGTGCGCATTCCAACTAATCATTCAAATTTTTCGGTGCACGAGAATGAAATCGAGGTCCGATCGGCATTTCAATTCCCTGTGATGGGCGCCGAGTCGGTAGCGAAGATCGCGGACCTCGTAACCGTGGTTTCTAACATTATAAGCCTGTTGTCCATGTCTCCGTGGATCCGCGAGGTTCTCACCGAGCAGCTCATTGAGTGTTACCTTCATCACTGTGCCACTCACCCACACAACAACCCCTGCCCTCTCGGTATACCTACCCTGCTTCAACACTGAATCTGTTTTGGTCCGTCCGTCTCCCCCCCACACACACACACACACACACACACCCACCCCCCTGGCTCTGTGAAGTGTGCTGCGGTCTTTTCACGGTGTGTGTGTGTGGGGGGGGGAGGGGGGGGTGGGGGGGGTGGAGGGTGCCGTTCCCATTCATCAGCCTCTCGTGTGTGTTTGCATTTTCAATTAATTGGCGGCGTCATGCGCGCTGATTCTAAAAGGCAGCTTAGCTTTGGGCCTGACCCTTAATTGCAATCATTACCTGATGCAACTTACCGCCTTTGAGTGTTTCAATTGTACACTGGGTTTAATTATGGGAACTCAGTTAAAAGCATTACTCAACAGCCTAACGGAGCAGATAGCAAGGACTCTGAAACGGTGGTGGATACGGAACCGGTAATTGCACACAATTGTGTGTTTGTTTGTGTGGTGTGTGTGTGTGTGTCTGTGTCTGTTGGGGGCTTAAATAGCATCATTTACGGGTGTGTGAAGATGAACTTGAATGTTGCGAACGCATAACACATGCACACACAAGAACGTCACGCACAGACAATCTCTGTCTTTCACCACATATAGATTCACACTTATTAGTTTTCGGAGGTACACACACACACACCCTTGCATGCACACGCACACACAAACACACCCTTGACTCGACACAAAACCGTATTTGAACACACACACATGCACTCTGAACACACCTATCGATTCACACGTATTTATCCAGACGCTCGCACACACACACGCGCGCACACACACAGATTTGAGCTCTTTTGCGTTTGAGCTGTTGGGAACAAAGCGAGGCAGTGCCAGAGGAGGGGTGGGGGTTGGTGAGAAAAGCAATTATTCCAGGCAGGGCTCAGTACCTGGGGTTAGAGCCTCTACTCTGAAGTAAACAAGTGTGTGTGTGTGTGTGTGTGTGTGTGTGTGTGCGTGTGAGGTCACGCCACAGACCCTGGGAGAGTGTGTACACACACACTGCATCCTGCTGCACACAGACACAGAAGGGAACACACACATGGGCACGCATGCAGGCACATGAACACACATTGACACACATGCACACACATGCACACACAAACACACACAGTGCATCCTGTTGCAGACACCCACAGTCACCCACACATGCTTATAAACAACACACATATATATGCGCACACACACACACACATTGTGTCCTGCTGCACACGCTGAGGTGACACACACACTGAACGGTGAACACACAGACCTAAACACACACAACCTGACACACTGCATCCTGCTGAAGGCACAGCGGGAATAAAACACACACACATCCAGCATACAGTAATGAAGCCTTGTGTGTGTCCTACACGCTCTGCCACAGAGCCAATCACACGCAGGACAGAGCCCCCACCTACTCTCTCACACCCCCACCCTCTTGTTTCATCCCTCCATCCCAGCCTTAAAAGAGCCCTGATAAGAAATCGCCCCGCCTGCACCATGAAAAGAAGCTGGGGCTATTGACTTGAGAGAGAGAGAGAGGGAGGGGATGATGAGAGAGAGAGAGAGAGAGAGAGGATGAGAGAGAGAAAGAGAGAGAGGATGAGAGAGAGAGAGAGAGACACACACACACACAGAGGGGGGGGATAAGAGAGGATGAGAGAGAGACAGGGAGAAGGGAAGCGATTGTGTACTTGTCAGCGTACTACCAGACTCGCTGATATAAATCTTAATATCCTATTTAAGGCTTTTTATTCATCACCAGGGCCTGATTTATTAGCGGGGCTTCCCCTTCAATTTATCAAAATAAATAAGCGCTCAGGGGCCGTGGCCACAGAGACAATTAGAGCAAACAGCAGAGAGAGAGAGAGAGAATGCTGTGAGAGAGAGAGAGAGAGAGAATGCGTGTGAGGTGAGAGAGAAGATAGAGAGAGAGAGAGAGGAGAGAGAGAGAATGCGTAAGAGAGAGAGAGAGAGAGAGAGGAGAGAGAGAGAGAGTGAGAGTAGAAGAGAGGGACACGCTCACCCCATCTCCTCTCCTCCTCTTTCCTCACTTCTCCTTCACCATCTCCATCCCTGTGTGGTGTGTGTGTGTGTGTTTAGCGGCTCCCAGGCCCCATGGCAGAGCTTTGTGAACAGAAGCCAGGACAACAAGAGAGGTCGCAGAGGTGGCACCAAGGTGATCTGGGCAAATATGATTAGGAAATCTCCCTCCAGTTTAGTGGGGGAAATGAGGGCCCCCGAATCGACTCAATCAGAGTCAGGCAGCACGTGGGTGGCTGTGTGTGAATGTGTGTGTGTGTGTGAACATGTGTGTGTGTGTGAACATGTGTGTGTGCTCTTGATTCTGTGTCGAGAGCCGGCGAGTGTACATGTTACCTGCCAAAAGTCTGGTTTCCGGATGCTTCTTGTATCAGTGTGTAGGTATGGCAAAGTGTGTAAGTGTGCCAGCAGTCTGTGTGTGTGGTGTGTGTTCTCGTCCATCCCTCAGGTAGGCGAGGTGGGGGCCCTTGCTAGGAGGGCGGGTGTGTTTACACTTTAATCCGCGACGGAAGCTTTGGGGGAGGAATCCTTCGCCCCGGGGGTAGCGCACGCTCCTTAGATCCATGAAAGCACAGATGATACACCTTTCAAAGCCAATCGGACGTACTGTACAGCCAGCCGGGCCCAGGGGAGCGCCACCCCCCCCACCCCCACGTGTTGGGGGCTGCATATTTCAGGAACACAGTCCCAAAGGAGAGAGGGAGAGAGAGGAGGGTAAAGGGATTGGCCCGAGAGCGGGGAAGAAAGGGAGAGGAGGAATAGAGGAAAATGGGAGTGAGGGAGCGCATTGATGAAAGTGAGAGAGCAGAGAGAGAGAGAGAGAGAGAGAGAGAGAGAGAGGGGAGAGGGAGAAAAATGAGAGAGGGCAAAACAAGGGTGGATGAAAGAGGGATTGAGCCAAAAGGGGAAAGAGAGAGGGGATGGAGGAAGATGGAGAGAAAGCAGGATTGCGCAGGCAGAGCTGAGATGAGATCAGGCTTATCAATTGCCGGCGGAGCTGCAGAGGAAATGAGCTAGGAGAGACGAGGCCAGTGAAGAGGAAAGGCAGAAGTAATCACACCGGACCAGATGCTCTGGGCTAACGGATAGCTCCACACACACACACACCACACACAAATAGACAAACTTTCACACACACTCACTCTCCATCTCACACATTGACACGCTTTGACACACACACGCGAATATAACGCCCTTTCGCACTCACTCACTTTCTCTCACACATTAGCACGCTCTCATACTCACACACACACACACACACACAGACAGAAAAACTGATGTTGCTTCTCTCCACTGGCCAGTGGGACGTTCTTGGCCAGGGCTTGGGGAAGGATTTCTGCTTCTCTCTCTCCTCCCAGCTGTTCAGCTCGTATCTCTGTGGACGCGAGGTCTGAGACGGGGAGGAGCTCAGACAGTGCTGGAGGTCCTCATGTCTGGTCAGGGGAGGAGCAGCTGCGCTAGTCTTCGCTTCCTGCGACCAGACAGAAACGACCGTTCCGGCGGAGATCAAACGAGACTTTCCGTCGCGCCGGCGAGCGTTTTCTATTCGCTAAGGGACCGTTGGGTTTTAAAAGATCGGTCCGATCCGTCGCGCTTGATTTATCCGCCGTAAATAACTCGCGACAAATGGAAAACGGGGGGATGTATATATATATCGCTTCTGTATTCACGATCGCTCCTGATTTCCCCTGGGCCCGGCCTGCTTCGATCCCAGCAACCAATCAATCAGGAGGTGGGTGATCAACGTCCAATAGGATGGGGCCAGATGGGGTCCCTGATCCTTGTGCCCTGACCCCTGACCCCTGTGGCTGGCCCTGGGGGAGTCTAGCCTACAGACGCGGGGTCAGTCGATAGCAGGGATAGCGTCTGGTACTCCAGGGCTCCCTGGGGAGGCTTCCAAAACCTCATCAGGGCGCCGTGAATGGCCAGACGGCCTGTCAATCAATCACACTTAACCCGTAAAGCCAACTATGAGCTTACATGTGTACAAGGTCTTGGTTAGGAGAGTCTGAGTCAGTGTGTGCAGGGGTCGGGGGGGGGTTAGTTTCAGTCTGCCATTCCTCCTCATCCCTTCTCCAGTCCACCTGTCTAATGAACCAATAGGATGAGGGGTTTGAGGTTGGACAGTCATGGAGACGGTAAAGGGGAGAGGGAGGATGTCCCTGTTTTCCGCTAACAAGACCGTTCGTGACCGTCGCCCTCCTCCGACTCGACCCCCCCCCGTTCCTATCCCCCTTTATCTCTCCACCCTCCATCACTCCACCTCTCTCCCTTCATCAGTGACTGGTTAATGAAAGGGCCGATATGCTAAACTGGGCAGAGGCCTCAACCTCCCCCCCATCCCTTTCTCTTTCACTCTTTTCTTCTTCGTCTTCCCCCGAGTCCGTTTGAAGCCTCCACGCGTCCCGCCTTGCCTCCCTCCCTCCCTCGCTCTCTCTCTTCCCTCTCTCTTCCCTCCTCTCCCATCCACCTCTCGTCTCGTCCCCCCCACCGTGCCGGCTCTTCTTTGTAGCGAGGGCCGTGTCGCGGCCCGCTGTTTGGCCTGGCCTCGGAGCTTCTCCGCTCTCCTTCAAACGCGGCCCCGGCCCTCCTCTGGGTCTCCTCCGTCTGCCCGGCCCGCTTTGAAGAGCACGCAGAGACCGGGCACAAGGCTCGGCGGCCATTTTGAAACTGCTTCATGGATGTTTGTGTGGAAGGGAAGGAGGTTTTGGAAGCCAGACCGAAAACCCAAACGCCCCCAGTTTTAAGGCATCAACACACACGTTGACACACACACACACACACAGGGGACACATATTCACACTCGCTCTTACGCAGGGTTAGTTTGTTTCTCTCGGGAATGCGCCATCGTATTAACCCTGAGTAAATATGTATCTGTGACTGTTTAATGTTGAGTTATGGCCTTGATTAATCCTCGGGGGTGCGTTCAATACCGGAGGCCCGTTCAGGAGCGGCGGGGTCAACCTTGCTGGGTAGCAGCTCATTAAAAAAGGAAACCCAACTGGAACGTGCCTCTTTAATGCTCAGGATTTGATCTTTGCTACTTCCCGGGATGTTCATTTTTTTCTTCTTCTACACATTCTTTATTTCCCCTTCGTCCCACCAGAGAAAAGCTTTGAATGTTTTGGTTGCTAGGTCAAACAGAAGGCATGAAAGCGAGCTGTGTCGTTTTTCAAATGATATGTAGATGGGATCCCCTACCCTGGACTGTAGCTGATGTAGATGAGATGCCCCTTGCTGTTTCCACCTTGCCATGTTTCACAAAGACATACCTCAGACACCCCATGTGCTGTTGCTAGGGCAAAAGAAAGCGTGATTGTAGAATAGGATAAAAGAAATCTACGTCATTAGACCAATCGTATCATATTTCTGCACGCTTTGATGTTAGAAAAAAAACCCTGTATGTTCTCGTTTCATTCAACATTGACTTATTGATTCGAAACTACAAACCCCATAACCCATTGCAGGTTTCCTCCTTGAAACTCTGTGTTCTCTTCTTCAACGCGGCTCCCTGCCTTGTCCTCCCAGCCTGTAACTGTTTAACAGGACTGTCAAGGCCGGTGACACAGTGAGAAGGGGCCACTGATCAGGCTCTGTTAGCGCCAGGGTCCCAGCCACTCCCTGTGTTATCCTGTAGCATTACGCTAATGCCACAGGAAACACTGCTAATGAGAGTGAGTGCAGATTAGCATCTTCCAGCTGCTGGCAGGGAGGACTCGCATACTGTGATTCAGGGACACACACACACAGAGAGACAGCCAGGCACACACACACACACAGCCAGGCACACACACACACATACTGTGATTCAGGGACACACACACACAGAGACAGCCAGGCACACACACACACATACTGTGAGTCAGGCACACACATATGGAGAGAGATATGTCTCAAAAGTATTCGTAAATGCAAGTACCATGATCCACAAATGTTTCACGATTTACAAATGTGTTTTGCCATCCACAAAAACAAGAATAAGATTTGTAATTTGTGAGTTGACATTTACATAAATGTGCTATGATTTGTACACATAGATGTCCATTCGTAAATATATTGTTTGTAATTTCTTAAAATACTTAACATTTCGTGTGTGCATTTCTCATGGTCTGTCATTTGTAAATCTACAATTTGCGTGTGAAGTGTTGAATCTGCATTTGTGGATTGCCCAATACACGCTTGCAAATCTTCTTCCTGTGACGTATTTTTGAGACAAACTCACGGTCTTTTGAGATCCACGCACAAATAGCTTTCTGATCCACAAATGCAAGCCCCTCCCCTTTTCGACAGTGCCACCCGGTAGGTGTCAGTGTTGTCCTCTGCCCATCGGCTTTTCTTTTGACTGAGCTATTATCCCGAAAGCTAACGTTATGCTAGCAAGGTTCAAAGGCAATAACATTGTGTACGGTTGACAAACAGTAAATATAATTTTACAGTATGTTTGACAAGAAGATTTGCTAGCTAACCAGCCATGTCACTGTCCCAAAATCTATATCAAGATTTTCACGAACTAAGTCCTATCGGCCATATATACTAGTACAGTAGGCCTACTAGGCTACAGTACGGCCGCAGCCTGTGGAGCGAGGTAAATAGCAAATGCCAGATACTCATGGTAACTTAATCTTAAAGCACAACCGTTAAGGGATTATTAGTAGGGGAAAATACATGTATTTATTTACTTTTATTTAAAGCCCTTGCGTACAACGATCAAGGCAGAGGACAACACGGCCACCTACCGGGTGGCACTGTCGAAAGGGGATTGCATTTGTGGATCAGAAAGCTATTTGTGCGTGGATCTCAAAGACCGTGAAGTTTGTCTCAAAAATACGTCACAGGAAGAAGATTTGCAAGCGTGTATTGGGCAATCCACAAATGCAGATTCAACACTTCACACGCAAATTGTAGATTTACAAATGACAGACCATGAGAAATGCACACACGAAATGTTAAGTATTTTAAGAAATTACAAACAATATATTTACGAATGGACATCTATGTGTACAAATCATAGCACATTTATGTAAATGTCAACTCACAAATTACAAATCTTATTCTTGTTTTTGTGGATGGCAAAACACATTTGTAAATCGTGAAACATTTGTGGATCATGGTATTTGCATTACGAATACTTTTGAGACATATCTCTCTCCAT